>CAUYTI010139494.1:0-40310 GCA_963575145.1 Galago senegalensis | reverse complement strand
CAGCTCACAGCAACCTCCAACTCCTGGGCTCAAGCGAGTCTCCTGCCTCTGCCTCCCAAGTAGCTGGGACCACAGGCGCCCGCCACAACACCCGGCTATTTTTTGGTTGCAGCCATCATTGTTGTTTGGTGGGTCCGGGCTGGGGATTCGAACCCGCCACCTTAGGTGTACATGGCTGGCGCCTTAGCCAGTTGAGCTATAGGCGCCGAGCCACAACTCATTTTCTTGACTGTACTTTAGATTTTCAAAGTGACTATGTGCTATTAAAGAACTGACCTTGTATAGTAAGATCATATGCAGTTCAGTTTTTCATTTTTTCTTTAATTATAATACATACACAGAGAAAGAGACATAAAACATGTTTAAAGTTTAAAGTGAACACTCACATAACCACTTCCAAGATCAGGAAAAGTGACCAGTATTCTAGAAGCCCCGCCCTTGCCATGCACTCCTCTAGATGGCAGCCCTCCTCTAGGTAGCTCCTGTCTTCACTTTTGTCATTTTCTTGCTTCTCTTCTCTTAATGTAATCATTTGCATTTGTATCCTAAAATGATATTATGTAGGCTTGCCTGGTTTTGAATTTATAGGAATAGAATAATTAATGTTATATGCTCTTTTGTGTCTGTTATCCTTCACTCACCATTATGTTAGTGAGATTTTACCCATGTTATTATTATCCAGAGCATTTTTAAGAAGCCTTTTATATATTTGCTTCTCCCCCTGTTTGCTTAGAACTCCTGTCACTCTAAGTGCCTCGGGATATTTCTACTTAAAATTCTTGGACTTTCTGCTAAATGAGGTCTGAAGACTAAGACTTGTCTGTGCCCCAGTTTTCTGAGCTTACCTGCCTGCCCCCAATTTGATAGCATTTGTTTAGATGAGACTACATCTTTAAGGCTTCCGTGTCGGGTTAAAAATCTTCCTTTCTCCAAGGCTGGTCCAAGGGTCTGGTCATGTGATCCTAACAGTGACATCACATTCTGACCGCCCGGGAACACTGGTGGTTCTTTAGGTGGCGTTTGTTGCTGTGAAAGGCAGAGAATGCAGCAAGTGCCCTTCTAAAGCATTTCAGAGTGAAAGCTCCTCAACCTAAATGACCAAATGCAGGGTGCCAAGGTTATTTCTTCCTAGAGGCAGAAAAAAAGAAAACTGATTGAAGGTAAGCCTGACCAAGGACTAAAGCATGCCCCCCACCCCGCCGCCGGGAGCAGGAGGTCTGGAGAATCACAAGCAGTCTGTTGTAGGATTCTAATCACTGCCTGCTCTTTGAGAGTGGCCTGACAATTGTATTTCTAACTGGAGACCTGACTACAAAGGAGGATGATGTGGTGCTCATGTTACCTAGTGATGTAATAGGATTCTTTCTTTCCTGCTAGAGAGCTGTTGCAGATCTTCGTTTTGCCTTAATATCCTTAAAGTTGGGGGCCTCGTTTGATATATAGTGTAACATTAGATAGCTATCAGATGCTTTTAAAAATCAGTTTCACAAAATCCTTTTATCCCCATCCTGAAAGGAGAACTCTTACACTAGAGCAAATTCAATTGAAGCAGTAACCTGCCTTAAAAAGTAAATTTCTGGTTGTTTGGTGTCCTATGTTCATGTCAGCATTTGACTAGAGAATTGAAACAGCTTGCCCCCTGCCCCCAACACACATACTTTATTCTCTTTCTCCTTCATTTCCTACTTGGTTTTTCCCCTCTAAGCTTTCAAGCAACATACCAGCTTTCATCTTTATCATTATGACATTGATATTATAGGAAATGCTGGGCTGGTGATTCAGCAGCCATCCATTTTACAGCCAGGTACGAGTGAAGATATGGAAAGGACTTTGGTTTGGGGTTTTAAGATTAACTTGTTCACCTTCTCCACTCCACCCCCACCCCACCCTCACCTTCTAGATGATTTGGACTCTGCAGAGCTTTTCCTTTTAAATGTGCATATTGCTCGTGAAAGGAGTGCTGACATAGGTCTTTAAAAGACTTACAGTTAGTAAACCAAGTATAGCTTGGGGTGTTCCTTCAAATTTACCACTTGAGACTACTATAGTGTGTCTGTTAGGAGTTTACAATAAAAATGGAAATACAGATGGGAGAAGAGGGAGTTAGCACAGGCCCACTTAGGCCTTCTCTGCAGAAGGATTCATTACCAAACAGTCTGGTTGAAGCCTTGTCCCTGCCAAGGTTGGTGCTGCAAATGTGAGCTTTGGCTGGGTGAATTAAATGAAGGCATTATTCTGCATTTTACCAGTGTACATTTGCATAAATTCCTCAGTAGGTTTACATTCTGTGTTTAATAGCAAAGTATTGTTCTATCAGATGACATTGCAGAAATATTTTGATCAAGTTTGTTAAGCCTTATGTGAATGAATACAACCTGTGAGTTTAAAATTTTCTCTCTTATCCTCTCCATTCATCAACAAATTTTAATTCAGCAAATGTTTATTAAGTCTTGAATGTGTGTTTCTCACTGTAGAGAAGACAATGTTGAATCAGATGTAGGGCTATCAGCAAAGAGTTTATTGCTAGAAAGGATGATTAAAGCATATGCATTAAGTAGTTGTAATATGTATAAAAGTGTCAAAGGAGAAGCAGATGAAGGGAGTATGATAGGTGGCAAATGGATATGTTCATTCTATGACATGTCATCACTGAGCCATGCACATTTTTTAAGTCTGTTTATAAAACTTTGACTGTTCTGACATAAAGAGTTCCTACAGGCTCGGCACCTATAGCTCAACAGGCTAAGGTGCCAGCCACGTACACCTAAGGTGGTGGGTTCGAATCCCCAGCCCAGACCCACCAAACAACAATGGCGGCTGCAACCAAAAAATAGCCGGGCGTTGTGGTGGGCGCCTGTGGTCCCAGCTACTTGGGAAGCGGAGGCAAGAGACTCGCTTGAGCCCAGGAGTTGGAGGTTGCTGTGAGCTGTAATGCCTCGGCACTCTACCCAGGGGGACAGCTTGAGGCTCTGTCTAAAAAAAAAAAAAAAAAAAAGCAATGTAAAAAAGAAAAGAAAAAAAGCTGTAAAGCTCTTTCTTTGCATGTTGACAAAGTGCCCCGTTGTAAAGACTATCAGGATCCACAGTGGGAGATTCCTTAAATCTGCCCTAAAGATGCTGGGCAACGGTCATTACCATTTTAGGCTCTGCTGTAAGACTCTACAATATAACTTGCAAACAAACCCAGAGCTATGTTTTTAGAAGATTTCAAGTATTTTCTTGTGCTCCTCTGAACGTAGCACCTTCCATTCATTCATTTGAGAAACATACACTAAGGACCAGCTACATTCTAAACACTTGTCAGGAAAGCAGAGAGTGAAAAACATTTCCAAGTTTTATTTCAAAATACTGACACCAGAGGTCAGCAAGAGAATATAAAATAAATGAAAGGCAGGCTAGTGTGCTTAGTTGTCTTTATCTTTCTCCTTTCTCTTACTTTAATGCAAATATTAGAAAGTTCTGAGTGCATAAGCTATTGCAATATTTGGCTTACTCAGCCCAAAGGGCCTGGACTCGGCATTAAACTGGCCTTTGGCCACCAGGACAGAAAAGCACTTCCCTTGGAAAAGATAAACAGTTCTTCCCAGATTTCTTTACCTTTCCATTACAAGGGCCAACCATGTGTTAAGAAAGACTAGAGGTTGGCTACCTTCCTGTGCCTTTTTTTTTGCAGTTTTTGGCTGGGGCTGGGTTTGAACCCACCACCTCCAGCATATGGGGCTAGCGTCCTACCCTTTTGAGCCATAGGCACCGCCCTCCTGTGCCATTTTTTGGTCAGCCTTTGGCACAGAGGCTCTTCGGCCAGGACAATTTGTAACAAACCCATTGTTATATAATCCTGAGTGCCACTTATTTATTGGTTTTTGTCACACACACACAGACTGTAAAGGGGAACTTTGTCCTCCACTTAACATGCTAAAGAGTACCTGAAGGTTAAAAAGGCAAACGTTTTAGTGCCAGATTCAACAAGCATCATGAGAAGGTACCTTAAAATATATGAGATAATGCTTCAGGCCCATATACAATTGAAAGCAGAGGCATTCTTGATTTTTAAAGTATTGAACAAACTGGAATATACAACATACCACATACTGAAGTGAAAAAAGTCTGTTTTTGTGTTTTTTAAATAAAAATTTTCTTTTTTTTTTGAGACAGAGCCTCAAGCTGTCCCCCTGGGTAGAGTGCCGTGGCATTACAGCTCACAGCAACCTCCAACTCCTGGGCTCTAGTGAGTCTCCTGCCTCCACCTCCCAAGTAGCTGGGACCACAGGCGCCCACCACAATGCCCGGCTACTTTTTGGTTGCAGCCATCATTGTTGTTTGGCGGGTCTGGGCTGGGGATTCAAACCAGCCACCTTAGGTGTATGTGGCTGCCGCCTTAGCTGGTTGAGCTACAGGCTCCGAGCCACCATCTCTAATTTATAGAATAAAGTCAAGAAAGAGTTAGGCAAAATATGTTGGTGCTTCTCTCAACATTGCATTTCTTAGGGTGACCTGGTGAATGGAATATTTCTGTCCTGCCGCAGTGGGTATGCACAGGCAATGCCTGAGATCATTACCGTTAATAAATCATAATGATATCCTCAGCACACTCTCCTAGCCCAAAGTGTCTTTACTCTTTCAAAGCCTCTCAAGGATACTCTTGAGTTCCAACCTTATTGACTCTAGGATACTTGAAAGTATAGTCTTTAGGGGACCAAAAAAGCAAATTATTAGCACTATTCTGTGATCATCAAGCCAGCATAATCATGACTATTTCCTAATGGATAAAATCTCATAGGATAAATTTCCAAATTAATGTTATATTCAATCCTCCTCCATAGAGCTCATTACCACACACGTTTTCTTTTAGATCATGCCATACAAGTTGGCAAACTCTAGCTTTTCCTGGATAACCATTTCTGGAAAAGACTTTACAGTTTTCTCTGAGAAGTGCTAACACTTAACTTCATTATGGGTTTAGAAGTATTTAAATGTAGTGCTTGTAGGTTGTGTGAAGACACAGTAATTGAAAGAACTTTTGTCAAAGGAAGATTATTTCTTTTTCCCAAAAGCTGGGAGTGGGGAACACAGTCTTTTCCACTAGCCAGGAACTTTTAGGACTATATGGGTTTAGGCTTCCTATGTATCCATCATCTGTGGCTTGGGATCTCCTCCATTCCCAACCAGCACTCTCATAGTGGCACAAAATATTTAGTGAATTGTGCATTTAATTAGAGTTATAACTCTACAAACCATAAAATTAAAAGTTGGTCCTAATCCTTACTTCAGTCTGGTTTATGGCTACATAAAAATTGTGTTTAACTTAACTATAGCAGATGCTAGCAGGGTGTGGCCCTAGTTGCTCTGAGCACCTTACAGAGATTACCTGCAACTCCTGTGGAAGTTCTTTTACCTGCTGCTTCTTAACTGGAGTATTAAGTATTCTCTACCCTAGAATGGGTTTCCATGGGAGGTAAACTGGAAGTAAAGAAAACTTAACACCCTCTGCATAAGTGACAGGTGCATGTAGATCAATTTTCCAGTATTCTTTTTCTTCAGATAGATAATCCTACTTGGGTTCTATGGATAACATTCTGTAGCAGTTTTCCACAGAATTCCTAATAATTTAAGCTGAGTTGTTCACATGGTAACTTTCTCATTAACTTGCATTTTATACGCTTTCTTTTATTATATGTGTTACTTTCACACTTTCTTCTCCTTCTTCTTCTTTTTATTTATTTTTTTTTTGAGACAGAGTTTTATTCAGTTGCCCTGAGGCTGAGAGCTGAAGCATTATTGCTCAAGTGATTCTCTTGCTGAATTCAGCCTCCCAAGTGGCTGAGACTACAGGCACCTGTCATAACACCTGACTGTTTTTAGAGATGGGGTCTCTTGCTCAGGTTGGTCTCGAGATCTAGTGATTCACCAACCTCAGCCTCCCAGAGTGCTAGGATTATAGGTGTGAGCCACCACTCCCGGAAACACACTTTCTTATTATACTTGCTGGAGGTAACATATCACTAACAAAAGAGTAATGTATTTACCTAAATCTAAATCCTTGCCTTAGTCTTCTTTTAGAGAAGCCTATCATAAAACACCAAATCAAGTACCATAGAATTTTATGTTTGTTAATTTATGCCATGAATTGAAATGTCAAGGCACCAACCTTATCTTTGTCTTTCATTTGCCACCATCACAATTTGTCCTCCCATTGTGATAACCATGTACTCATCATCTTCATATTAGGGATCATAACCACAGTCTAGCTCTCCCCCAACAGTCTAGGTCATAACTTTCATATAAATTTTGGGTAATGTGATGTCGCAGTTTACTAAGAATTCAAGCGTTCTATTACTCACTGAGAAACAAGGAGGTCCCTTTTATGTTCCTGCAGTATGTGAAAACTCCAATCCCAAAAACCCAAGTCTATTTCTTGAATCCTTGTGCCATTATTATATAAATAACCTCAACAGGAAAGATAATTTTCCTTACAGGATTTAAATGAGAAAAAATCATAAATCATAATAATGGGATCATTTGCTGGTATGTGTGCCAAAATACAGGAACCAACAATACATGTTTGAAAAGCCCACTGACCAACAGTAGCAAGAAGCCATGTTCACCGATAGGCCAGATATTGATCTTAGAGCCTGAGACCTGAAGCTGTGAACTCTCTAGTGCAGTGTTTTCACCCTTTTTTTTTTTTTTTATCACCCAGCACACTTAAGCCTATAGTTAAACTTCCATGGCACACTTAAATTATGTTGATTGAAAGAAGAGTTAAAAAAAAAAAAGAATATGCTTACCTATGCTTTGAACTTCTTTCTAAAATAATTCAATTAATGATCTTTAAAAATGTTCACAGGAACCTAAGACCCTCAGACAGCACAACAGTTGAAAAATCACTGCTCTGGTCCTTGGGGGATTCAGCCACTGCCAAAATGTTGTGCTGAAACAACTAAGAAACAGAGAAAGAAATAGGTGACTCCCTTCTCAGACCTCGTGACTTTTTTTTATGCCACTTACTGGCTGCAAGCAGCTCAAGAAGACAATAATAAAAGTCTTAGCCCTCCACCAGCTAAGACACACAGCAGGGCAGAGAAATGACAGAATAGATTTGGTTGGGCGAAGATTAGCCATTTTTATGAATTTTACTGTTAATCTATCTTCTCTCTCATTTCTACTGCTTCTTCACCACTGATGAAATGTATCATGGTCACTATTTCTAATAAAAACTTATTCGGTGGTATGGTGGAAAACAAAGAACTTCCCTGACTAAAAATTATTTGTCTTTAATGTCAAGAGCTTATTTTTCTATAATAGTACTGCATTTTTTGAAGTGTCAGTAACAAAGTCGGTCATACATAGATAACTACAGCCACTACTTTAAAAGAAATGATCTCACATTCAGCTAAGGGCAAAAACACGTAAACAAAAATCTTCTACTTTCCTGAAAAAGTAAGAAAGTGAAAAAAATTATGTGTGTGTGTGTGTGTGTGTGTGTGTGTGTATAAAGTAATGGAAGTTAATGGAAAATTTCGATAAGATAAGTTATAAGAGAAGTGATTAGAGTTAAAACTTTGCAGAGTATTTTTTTCCAACTTTTATGGGACATTTATTCTTAGAATTATCTTGTAAATTGAACTCCCTAATTGTTTAATAAATTTGGTTAATTGCAAATACTTAAAGGGGCCAGCTATAGCTTTCATTTAAGCAAGCAAATTTAAAAACCAGCACAATATGAGTGACTATCTCAGCAAACCAACATTCACTTTCTCCCACAATGAAGAAAAGAATTCAAATGGTCATGGATGAATAATTAAGACTGTAAAGTGAACGTACTTTTTTTTTCTTTAAAGTTGATAGTTACTGTTTTCTACGAATGTATCTGAATTTCTATTCTCCATTTAGAAATGATTTTAGGAAAACATTTAATTTTTCTGAGACTAAAGTCTCTGTAGTAAATCACAAGCACACATTCATCACTTAGAACTAATGAGGAGATGCTGTCTGCAGTTTTCATTAGTGATCAGTAATGATTCTGAGACGATTAGGCTGGGAGGTTACCCAGACGCATGTACCAGTGAACCCCACAAGGTGCTCTTGTCCTTGATACAGACAGTTGCTTTTTGGAGTAAATTGTCTTGCATGTGGGGAACATGATAACTATTACATATTCTTAAATAAAACCTGAAACGTACAGCATTTTGATGCATACTAATCACTGTATCAGTGTGAGACTTATTAAAAATGAATGAAAATCTAGTGACTAGCTTTTCATGGAAACATTCATAAGAATGTCTGCTTTTCACCGAGCGGAGAAGTACTCTGCAGGCTTGGATCAGTGCGTTAAAGGCTCCCTCAGTGTGCACTGACACAGTGGACCATGGCAGCTCTGAAACAGCCATTATAGTCATCACGCCAATGGTCTGTGCACGAGGGCTCCCTGAGTATGCATTGACATGCTGCACCACAATGACTTCAGAACATATGATTATGATTTCAATGGAAGAAACATCATGGTTGTTGCATTAAGATTTTTCAGTGGAATTCCAATGGAAGCATCCCATATTTGTCATGAGAGTATAATGAATCAGATGAGTTTATGATGATCTCAGTAGAAGTTTAAGAGAGAGCAAGAAAGAGAGAGGAAGTGTCAGTAAGACTGGGTCCTTTTAAAGTCCTGTTTTTTGTTTCTCCTCTGTTTCAAGTGTTTTCTTATTTTTCACAAGAAATACTTTACTGACAGAATTACAAGAGGAATGCAAGTGCCAATAATAGTAACAAAACAGGTATTTATTGAGCACTTCAGCTTACTTACCAAGCGCTGGGCTCCTTTCTTCACTGTTATTGTGCCATTTTATACTCAAATTCACCCCTGAGGTGAACATGTTCCCACCTCCCTCCAGGAAAGTAGGAGCTTAGAAAAGGTTAGTAATGTGATGATGGACCTATATGATGAAATGCTCTAAGAAAATGAGTTACTACAACTTAACTGATTATCAAATATGTAAGTTCAAATATTTGCATTTTAGAGTTCTTACAAATGACTACTGTACAATCTAAGTTTATTAGTAAGCAATTATCTTCATATGACACACACTTAAGAAGTCATAGTAATCTTTCGCAAAGGTTTTTATTTTTTTAACTTTTTTTTCTCATTTAGTTATCCTAACAACATTCAGAGTAATACGTTCATCATACCTGAATGTCTTGTAATAAAAATACAGCGATTTCTCACCTGGGTCCAAATTATTCAGACTGCCTTAACAAAGATAAAGCATCCCAGGCCAGGGTGACTGGAGCTGAGTTTGCAAATTTTTCTCCCAATATGCACTAACCTCTTTCCACAGAGGAAATTAATAAATGTGGTAATGTTATTAAGGGTCAAATTTGCCCTCCTGAGGAGGTTGGGGAGCACTGTACTAAGAAGTTTGGGGAGCACTGAAGCTCAATATGTTTGCCTCCCCACGACTAATCCTCATGCCTACTTCTAAGGGAGTGCCTCAGAGTCAAATTATAGACTTATATGTTTTAAATAATTTTTACATTCAATAACCTGTGCTATTGTTAATGATAAGACGAAATCCCACATGTAGGCTGAGTTTGTTAAAGTAACAAATAGAAAGAAATAAGCTTGCACACTCACGGGCATTCTCTCCAATTTATTGAAACTCTGGAAAAGATACAAAGACTTTACACTTATCCCATTAAAAATGTTTCCTCTAGATACCAGGACTTATAAAGCACAAAAAAAAACTGACATTCTTCCCAGTGTGGAGACGTCATCAGCAATAAGCTTTAACAAGTGTTAAATATTAATATCACGATAATAAATAAGTGGAAATTTAGTCAATGCTCCATTTCTTTTGATATAGACAAGGCTTAGTAACATTTCAAAGTAGGAAGAATTATGTTTTATTTACTTTATACTGTTTTAGAGGAGACCTTGAACCAGGCAATGATCCGTGCCATTTTAGTGAACATGTCACATTATAACAGCAGATTAATTCACAGCCAACAATAAACAACTGGGGCAGCCGTAAGAAGCCTTCATTGTAATGTCCAAACAACCTCATGTGAAATTATGTATTAATATTGCCAACCCTGGTAGTAACCCTTTTCATAATAAAAGAGTTCTTTTACCTATGAAAGAAATCGCATGGAAATGTCATAATGTTCTGGAAAACCCTGTACATGATTATGGGTATATTGACTCTAGCCAAACGAAAGAAAAATAATTTGTCATCTTGGTTGTCAACAGCTGACTCAGATAGAAAGAAAAAGACTTTTGAATAGTAAAAAAAAAAAGATAAAATTCAAGCATAAATGTGAATTTTATGTTTTTCTTTTTTAAATCAGTCTGTGAGCTGCTTAAATCTGATTGGTGCATTTTTGCGTGCAAATGAAATTCACATTAACATATAAGGGTAGCACTAGAGAAATTACATACCTATTTTCATCACAAATGTTCCACCTCTCACACACTCTTCGAAGAGGAAAATATTCAACTGCCCTGAGGAGACAGTTGCAACCACAGCAGGGAGAACATCGTGCCCTAGGTCATAATTCTTGCTCTAAGGTCACTGTGTGATTTGAACCAGGCACTGTCATGTGTTGGGTCAGCCAAAGCCCTCAGATCCAGATCAGTGAGAATAATGATATTTCATCCTTTTTACCATTACAGGAATATTGTGATGTTTTGAGATAGGATGTCAGTTAAATGCTTGCTCAGAAAGCACATGATTTATAAATACTGATCTTAGAGAGGAAAACAGTTTCCTGACAGTCACACCAAAATGAACGACAGATCTCATTCTTTTCAAAACTCAGCCCAAAATATTTCCTTTTAATCAGGAGATAAAAGAGATTCTTTCGTTAAAGGACTACACTTTTAAAGAAGAAAAAAATAATAAAAAATAAATTCTGAAATATCATAAGCACCCTATAAACATATTTAGCTGAGCTAAAGAATTTATTGAGTACACATTATTATTGTGTGGTGCAATGATTTCTAAGCATCAATACTTACTCATATATATATATATATATATATTCACACAGAGACACACATAAGAATATATTTGCAAGTTGAGCATCACTAATCCGAAAATATTAAGTCTGGAAGGTTCCAAAGTCTGAAAACTTTTTGGGCACTGACATGGCACCACAAATGGTAAATTCCACACGTAAGTACTTAACACAAACTTCATTTCCTACCCCAAATTATTAAGAATAGTATATCAAATTACCTTTAGGCTACGTGTAGAAAGTGTAGTATGTATAGGAAACAAATGAGTTTTATGTTTAGATATTGGTCTCATTCCCAAGATATCTCATTATGTAGATAAAACATTTCAAAATCCAAAACAGCTGGTCCCAAACAAAAGAATAAGGAATATTCAACCTGTACATAAGATAAATAGATAGATAGATAGATAGAAGATACACGTATGTAGACACCTAAGTATGTATTCAACTACTTAATATAGTTAGATATGCACAATATATTTATTTTTTACAGTGTTTCAAGTTAGGCAAATTCAGAATTCCATAATTTTTAATAGTTAGACATTTCTGTTAAAATCATGCATCTGGCTAAACATTCACACATCCCAGAAGCACAGCAAATACGATACTTTGGACGGCATATTAATTTGCAATATACAGTCCAATTTTCCTGCATTAACACATTACTTTTTTCTTTAAAATTTACAGAAAAAACTTATGCTTATTTATTTTGCTTTCTATTTCTCATAAAGCAGTAGTCTTTCTCATAAATGGAAAAAGGATAGTACTTTTGATGAAGGTTGGGGGAAGCTTCGGGTGCGTGCCAGCTTCTACAGTTGGAGGTAGATAACAACATGCTAGGCCCAGGAGGCTCTTCCTTTCCCTGCTTGAGTTATTTTAAAAGTCCGCACTTATTTTTGTCCCCAGTGCCCCCAAATCTCAGTTATATCATCACATTTGGCAGTGGAGTCATAATGTTGTCTAATGAAGAAAAGAATTGATGTTAACACAGACAATGTTAATTCACGTTTGTCAAAGTCCAGGACGGCAGCCAGGAGAGACAGCCGTAGTACTGGTCTGGTCTGTTTTCATTTGCACTTTACCCTTTCTAAAAATTCATTTTTTATAACAAACAATAGAAGAATCCAATTGTGTCTTGAACTGGATGTTCTAGTTCTAGAAATATGTTAGAAAAAGATACTGGACATATTGATTTCCTTCACACCTAAATAGATTGTAAGCTCCATGAATTTATTTACTGAAGTGCTTAAAAGAATCTCAGGAGACATGGAAAGATCAAGGCACTATACAGAATCCCCATGTCGGCCTCAAAACTCAGATGACAGTGAGAGCTTTCCCAAACCTGACTGCAGCTCTCTTCAATCGCGAAAGGAAGGGAAGAGGGAGCCTTTGTCAGCGACGGAAAAGGCAGATTCCCCAAAGACTGAGACAAGTAGAGAAGTAGTTTCCTCTCTTCTGCCCCTGAGGGGTGGGTTACTTCCAAGAGTAAAAGTGCAAATAAAGCTGCAAAGCCCTCTCTTTTACACAGAAGGTCTAGGAGGTGCAGAGCACTTAAAACATCATCAAGTTAGTGCTGAGAGGCAAACGGAATTGCCCACATTCCTGTTTTCAGTTAGGTCAGAGGAGGAAGTTAGGTACCTTAGAATCTGCAGTTTACTTTCTCAGAACGCTGGGGTATCATTGAGCCCACTGCAGCAGCAATTTGCTAAATGGTACTCTAGTGATCAGAAAGAGTGACTGCAGAACCCCATGTGCTAACTTCTTCCCAGGAAGTCATTAGCACACTGGAAGAATCCAGCTGATTAGAGCCCATTTATCCCTCAATGTACTAGACATGGCAGAACACATACAGCCAGTTTAACGGCTTCAAACTCCAAGTTAAACAAACACAGTGGAGGCGTGGGAGTTGGAAACCAATGCGAGAGACAGTGGGGGGGGAGTATGGCATAAAGATTTTTGTGATAGCCATGTTCTCTCCAATGTCTTCAGTATTAAGCATTAGATTTCTTGTACTGTGGAGTTAGTACCTAAAGTTTTCTAATGCTTGAGAAATATAACTTGAAGGCTAACTATTGCACAGAACTCAATGCAGGAAAAAGAACAAGCTTTACATTAGTCCTCTTTGCTCCTGATAATTATAGGAGTTCAATAGAGCTTTCAGACCCCTGCAATAATCCCAGATAATGCGTTTATAGAACATTTAAAAGGGATAAAATGTAGCACTGATATTCAAAAACCAGAGGTAGTAGTTATAAATGTACTTCCCCACTCTATTTGCTTGTTTTCCATACTAAAATTAATATTATATTGTTCTAGGTATTTATGTGTTTTGGCAAATGCACTGTTTGTAAAATATGTAATAGGGCATATGCATTTTTTTAACCTATCCTAAGGGTACAGGATATGAGATAACGAGTTCTATACTATGTGCAGCTGTATAAAGAGTCCTTGAAGGATATGCAATGTGAATGTTAATCCATTCCTTATGTTACATACGGTGCTCATAAAAACTGGAAAATATTGATTTTCAATAGGAACATTATTTAAAACATTTATTTCATGCTTGCTGGTTCTGAATTAACTGTAAGCTTGAAAAAAGGCATTAATTTAAATTGTGCAACCTGTTAAGGCAGAGAAAATGCTGTTGAGTGCACAGCTGTGATAGGAGGGTCATTGAGTAGAACTTCCCAAGGATTTGCCCTAAAAAGCGGTAAAGCAATTCACACTGTCTTAATAAAAAAAAAAAAAAAAGATTTCACTTCTGAAAAGTATAAAATATTTATTCTCGAAAAGAATTAATGTGTGAACTATGCTGGAGATTGGCACCAACATTGAAATGGGGTCTAGCGTCCCGCTTGGTTCCTCCTTGTTATACTGAGTTAAAGAAAGTGAAGAATTTGAACATCACGCAGGAAGTCCCCACTTCTGCTCTCAATCAAAGTGAAAACATGGTTCTTCCCTTTGGTTTGTGATGTGACATCACTGTTACTGCAGTTGGATGTCAAGTGAGCAGTCAAACATACTTAAGTTAAAAAAAATACTTCATATACTATAGGCAAAGGGAGGGAAATAGGAAAACGGAGAATGAACAAAAAGAGGGAAATGAGTTGAATAATGGCTACAACTAGCAAGACGGCCCTAAGAAAAAAATAAAAGCATCTAGTTTTTTTTCCTCATGTTTTGTGAGGATCTGCCTTTGGTCATAAGAGCATACCCTATGTTCTGAGATTGCCCACTGATACAGATGAGTCCTTTCAGCAGCCCTGTTAACACAGAGATTGAGGCTGGGATCTCAGACTTGATAGTTCCGAGTCTTCATGGAAGAATATATTACTAAGATAAATTCCAAATAATACCCATGAAATAATTTTACTTAATTTTCATGACCACAAAAATCATAATGTGTATGTATCAAAACTGTGTCTAAGGATAACATTATCTCAAGTCTAAGAATAAGATAGGCATGCTGTTTCATTTTTACTCAACAGAGAGCTTGCTATGTTTGTGGTATTTCTTAGCGATAGCATACTAATCCAAAAATGAGTATCTAGGTGATTAGCATACTAATCCAAAAATGAGTCCAACACAGATTCTGAGGAATGTACATTGCTGTGGAGTAAAAATCCAACTACATATTGAAAGGACTATCAAGACTGAGGGAGCAGCCAATCTAAAATTAGAAAATGTTTCTGTACGTGAGTTGAAAGGAACTAAGATAAATCCATACCTGAAACAGAAGAAGGTCAGGAGTTTGGAGGTCAGGATAGTATGCTAATCATGGCTATTTCAGTGAGAATGATGATAGGGAAATAAACCTATTAGGATAAATAACTGTAGGGTTGGTATGAGAACAGAAACAAAGAAAAAAAAGAATCTTATAAGCTGAGGCTACAAGTCAGTCTCAATTGTATGGAATATCCAGGTGTGCACTTGCCAAAGGAAAGGCTCAACCTCAACCAAGGACAAGGAGGAGTAACCTGTTGGAACTCTCAGAGAGCCAAAGCAGACCATGAAATTTGGCGAATAAGAGCAGGGCATTCTTATTCATCACAGTTGAACAAAGGGTATGAGTATCGGCATGGTGATGACAATTCTTTCCCTGAAGAAGGAAATAATTGTGTGGTGCAATTATGTCCCAGCAGCAATACTTATGCATACATATATTCACATGTGTTTCCTACCCCCATATTATTAAGGATATTATATAAAATTACTGTTAGGCTATGTGTAGAAAGTGAGTGTCAGTACCATTGGGGTGGATGAACCATCCCAAAGTAAAAATGATATGGACCAAATTAACATTGAGTCTCGATTCAAAAATCTACAGGCCAGGTCTAGTTGCCTTCCATCTTCTGTGGAAGGCAGCTAACAAGCCAGTCCACCTATCCTTTGGAAAAAATCCTTGCAATATTGATGTGCCCTGCTCACTTTGACCTGAGTTGTTACTTACATGTCCGACGCTAGAACTGCTTGTTATCTGGGGATGATAACTCTTGTCATCCGGCACACTCAGCAAGGAAATTCACAGGTGCTCACAGCCCATGGTGGACTACGTCAACACCAGCAACACCACTGTTCAAGCAATGTGGCTCATGTTTCATAGGAGTGCTCTGAAGATATGAAAAATGGAATAAAATCCAAGTATCAATGCTTATTTAAGCATTGCTGTCAGGGAAGAGAGACAAAAATATAATAATAAATAAGAACAAAATGCAGGTGAAAGTAGAGAAATAACAATGAGAAGTAAAAGTCAGATGCTAAAGAAAGACATAGATGAGGGCAGAGTTTCTCGACATTAACACACGGATATTTGAATCTAGACTCAATGTCAATTTGGTCCATATCATTTTTACCTTGGGGTGGGTTGTCCAGTGCAATGTATGGTACTGACACTCACGAGATGCTAGTAGTCATCCTCCCTTAGTGGCAACTGCCAAAAATGCACCCAAACATAACCAAATGTTCCCTGTGGGAAAAAGCTGTCCCTTGGTGAATAATATTAGATGGGGGGGGGAGGGTAGAAAAACCCCCAAGGGGAAAAATCAAAAACAGGACAATATTTAAACAAAATTGTCAGTCTCCTACTTTATACCAGGCCTTACTTTATGCCAGCCATGGAGCTCAATCTATTAAACACATTATTTCACTTAATACAGCATTACTTTGAGAGATGTGCTGTTATTAGTATTGCTGTTTTAACTCTGAGAAAATAGAATTTCTTGTAGTTTAAGTAATTTGCACAGGATGGCATGTAGCACTGACACAGTTTCCTAACAATTTGAAAATTTGACGAGGAGATAACACAGTTTGCTAACTGCTAGTTGCAGAATTGGGGCACCAAAGCTCCCAAATGCTGAAGCTTCTATGCCTCACTAACCTATGGGAAAGAACTAAAATCACAAAATGTGAGACAGGAATTTGTCTTTCTTTCTCTCTCTCTCCATCGTAAAAGACACATTTAAAAGTAGGGGCTCTCCAAGAAACGTGCCAAGGCAAATACCTCCTTAGTTTCTCTAAAGTACTTATCATTATGCAAAGATAAAACCCTTGAAACTAAAATAAACACTAGAGATACATTTCTGTCTGCATTCTTTTGGAGCCCAATGGGGAAATGATAACACAGTTAAGACCAATCAAAGAAAACTGCACCGAATTCGTTTTACAAAATGTTTCTTTCAAAACATTCTCACTCTTCAGAGAAAAAAATGGAAAAAAAAAAGGCTTACTAAATTATCTGCAGAACTGTTTTCTAAAAGTAACATGCAAATAAATAATTGTGCTTTTATGCAATGTGATAAAGCTGGACTCACCCTTTAGTTGGACATATATTCCTTTGCAGAAATTGATCTGTGATACGTTCTATAGGAAATTAATGATGTATAGAGACTCACAGACTTGAGCTCTGTTGTTCAGTAATAAACACAGCCCAGATTTATTTTTTAGCCACTCTGATCAATGCCAGGCTAATCCACAAAGTATAAGCAGGACAGATCTAAGTATCTGTTCATTACATTGCCAGACTTAGAGATCTGAGCAGAATGATCACCAAGAATGATCCCGGTGATTTTCTAGCTTGCTACAGACATATAAATACATCCTCAACCTAAAAGTGCCAGGAAATTATTAAAGACCGAGGCCATATCAAGAATTGTATTAGTTTGAGGTCTATAGTCACATATTGAAATAGACTGTGCATATTTAAATTATTTATTAAATAAAAATCTTACAGAAAAAATCCATAAATTTATGAAATTAGAATTTTAAAACACAATTTTCTGTCCACAGTTAATCAAATGGGCCAAATTTTACTTATTGTGAATCAACATATAATTATTACCACATTTAACACATATTTGTCTAAGCATTCAGATATAAATGGTGCCAGGTGCCATTATAGTTTCTCCATGTTCAAAAATTTTCTGAACTAGCAGAATGGGGCAGGAAAGGAATTATTATATAATGTATAAAGAAATGTTCATTATCAAGGACATACTGGTAGTTACCTGGAAATATGAGTTTTAAAAACTCTCTGCTAGAGAAACAACATATCGATTCCTAGAGAGCAGGAAGTGACTTGGGAAGCCTGGTAGGGGATGAAGCCAGAGACATAGGAAGGGTCAGATCAACTAGCTTTCTAGACTTTCATGATGACTTGGTTTTACTATGAGAGAAAGTGGTAGCCTTTGAAGGACTTTAAAGCAAAAGACTAAAATCAACTGATTTAAGTATTATCAGGATCAATAGCAGATATGTTGAGATTAAACAAAAGGAAGAGTCAAATTTCTAAGCAGAGAAGTCAGTTAGGAGTTAGTGTACAAACACAGGAGGGAAGTAAAAATGGCTTGTACCAAAGGCCAGGAAATCATTGGGAAAATAAATCAACTGGGAAAATAAATCAACTGGCACCATATTGATAGTAAAGCTAGAAAATAATCTGTGATCAGACTAAAATCTCTCTTGAATGTGACATAAAGTGTTTGAATTTTAGTCTGTAATCAGTTCAAAATCCCTGAAGTATAATATAAAACACTTTTAAAAATAAATTTTAAGAATTCATATATATACACACACATATATAGTATATGCATTGATGAAATTTAAAATAGTATAATATAATAAAATAATATATATGAATATGTTCATTATAAATAATAAAGTATCATCATAAAATATAGAGATAGTTAAAAGCCAACAGAAGCAAAACTATACAAATGGAATTACATCCAACTAAAATTTTTCTGCACAGCAAAGGAAATAAAGAGGAGAGTGAAGCAACAATCTATAGAATGGGAAAAAACTGCAATCCATACATCTGGTAGGTGACTGATATCCAAATAACATAAGGAACTCAAACAACTCAAAAGCAAGGAAACAAAAAAGCAAATTAAAAAATGTACAGGAGACCTGAATAAACATTTCTCAAAATAAAATATAGAAATGGCCAATAGGTACATAAAGAAAATGCCCAATATTAATAGTTATTAGGGAAATGTAAATTAAAACCACAATGAGATATCACCTCACACCTGCCAGAATGAATATTATTAAAAAAGGCAAATGATAACATATATTAAAAAGGTAAAGTTGTGAGTAAAAGGTAACCCCTATAGACTGTTGGAGAAAATATAAATTAGTACAGCCATTCTGGAAAACAGTATGGACTTTTCTTAAAAATCTAAAAATAAGATTATACTGTTATCCAGCAATCTTATATCTGGGTATATATACTACAAATTTGAAATGAGCACAGAGAAGAGATATCTGAACTACAATAGTATCATTATTTACAGTGGAAAAGTTATGAAATCAACCTAAGTGTTGATCACTAAATGAATAAAGAAAATCTGGTATATATACACAATGGAATATTATTCAGCTTCTATAAAGAAGAGAATTCTGTCATTGTGACATCATGGCTGAAACTGGAGAACATTATGCTAAGTGAAATAAGCCAAGCACAGAAAGACAAGTAACACATGCTCTCATTTATATGTTGATTTCAAAACAATCAAAGTCACAGAAGCAAAAAGAGAATGGTGGTCAACAGAGGATGGGGGTGGAGGTGAGAGAGTTACTCTCCAAGGGGTAGGAAAAGAAGGAAATGATGACAACTATTGAAGGTGATGAATATGTTAATTAGCTTATTCAATCATTCCACACACCATGTATGTGTATGCGTGTGTGTGTATAAGTGTGTATCATAACATCACTTTATATATAATATGACTGCAATTTGTCAATAAAGAAAGCTTTTAAAAACTGAATATGTATAATTAAAACAGATCCTTTGAAAATATCAGCAAAATACACATTTTTAGAAGATCAACACAAGATAAAAGAAAATGACACAACTAATCAAAAACCATGAAGTGATAATAAATAAATAACAATGCAAAGACTAAAAGTTATTAACAATCATTAAACACAATTTCAAGTTCATAAACATCATAATTGCCAGAAAAGTTAACATCCCACTGACAATGCTGGTTAAATCACCAGAAAAAAAAGCAGTAAATAAACACTGGACTTAAATAAGATTCTAGAGCAAATGGACCTAACAGAAATTTTCAGAACATTCTACCCCAAAACTGAATACACATGCTTCTTATAGCCCATGAGACATTGGTCAAGATTGATCATATCTTATGCCACAAAAAAAGTCACAGCAAATGAAAAAATAATCAAAATCATGCATTATATGTAGTAGCTTCTCAGATTATGTTAGAATAAAATGAAAATCAATTCCAAGTTAACTACTCAATTCTGCAAAAAGTCATGGAAATTAAAAAATGTGCTACTAAATGATTCTTGGCTCAAAGATGAAATTAAAATGGAAATCAGAAGATACCTCAAACTCAACAACAAAGGAGACACAGATATGAAAACTGGTAAGATACAAAAAATCAGTCCTAAATTCATAGCATTAAATGCCTACATGAAAAAGACAGAAAGATTACAAATTGACAATCCAAAATCACACCTCAAGGAACTAGAAAAAGAAGAAGTAACCCACCCCAAAGCTATCAGAAGAAATAACAAAGATAAGAACACAACTAAAAGAAATGGAAACAAACAACAACAAAAGATACAAAGGTCAATGAAGCAAGCATGCAGCTGGTTGAAAAGGTAAAAAAAAAAAAAAAAAAAATCAATTGACCATTGGCTAGATTATTCAAAAATAGAAGAGAAAGGATTCAAATAAGCTTAACCAGAAATGAAAAAGGAGATATCACAACTTATACCACAGATATGCAAAATATCATCTTTTATTTTTTTTGGCGTATTTGGCCAGAGCTGGGTTTGAAACGGCCACCTCTGGCATATGAGACTAGTGCCCTACCCATTTGAGCCACAGGCACTGCCCACAAAATATCATGTTAACAACCTCATGTCACATCTATTTCAAGGCACCAGAGAAAGAAGAGCAAACCCAACCCAAAGGCAGCAGAAGAAAAAAAATAGTAAAGCTCAACAAAATAAATGGCAATCTACAGAATGGGGTAAGATATTCACAAACTATATGTATACATCCAGTAAAGGGCTAGTATCCAGAATCTACAAAAAAACAAACATATCAGATAGAAAAAAATGAGCAACCTTATAAAAAATAGGCAAAATATATGCAAAAAAGGTATTCAAAACAAGACAGAGAAATAATTAACAAACCTGAAAAAAATGCTGAACTTCACCTATCATCAGCTAAATGCAAATTGAAACCATAATGATATACTTCTATCAGGAGGGCCACTATTAAAAAGTCAAAACTGATAAATGCTGGTGTGGATCCAGGGAGAAAGGAATCCTGATACACTGTTGGTAGAACTGCTAACTCCATCCTTTGTGGAAAACAGTATGGAAATTACTCAAAGAAATAAATGCAGACTTACCATTTGATTCAGCAATCCCACTATTGGGTATCTACCCAAAGGAAAAGAAGTCATTTTAGAAAAAAGACACCTGCACTTGAATGTTTATTGCAGCATAATTCACAATTGCAAAGATAAGGAGTCAACCCAAATACCTATCAATTTGTGAGTGGGTTAAGAAAATGTGATATATATACTTGTGTATCCCAGAGTATGAAAGGAATGAAATAATGTCTTTTGTAGGAACTTTGATGAAATAGAGTCTATTATCCTAAGGGAAGTAGCTCAGGAGCAGCAAAACAAACCACATGTACTCTCCAATAACTAGGAGCTAAATGCTGCACAAACATGGGCACAAAGAAATATATAGGTGAGGGGGAGATAAGAAAAGGAGGAAGGGTAAAAACTTACCTATCAATCTCAATGTACACTATTCTGGTGATGGACACACTAAGCGCCAACTTAAGCATTATAGGATGAATCCATATAAGAAAAATATTAGTAAACCCCTTAATATTTTGAAATAAAAATGAAGAATAACTTGAATGGGAAAGACAATAAGCTCAGCTTTAAACGCTTCAAATAATGCATTACAGGAAAAAGAAATCAGGTATAAAGGATGAAAACGTATCTAGAGGAACTATCCATCTCTGTCATATTTCAGGTTGAGAATAAGGTTGCTTCCTTGGTCACAAAGGTAAGTTAAAAGAGACACGGGACAATATGGATGGGATACCCCAAATATTTGATGCAAGAAATGTTGGGGCTATTATCTTTGCATTGTGTGTGTTTATGAACAAAGAAAGGAGGCATGGTCCCGTTAATCAACTGGAAAGCCCATGGCTTATCTACTCTAGATTTGCACAAGATGGTGTGACTTAAAATGTGAAGCTGTCTTCAAATTTGGAGGGTTCTTTCACTATTGCATGTTTATAGTCATGGAAATTATAAATCTTCTGGGACCTAGGCTATTCCTTGATATATTATGGAATTCTTATGAAAATATTACACTGAGAAAGTACATTTAAGAAAAAAAAAACAAAGCAGACCATCATCAAGAGGAATATGTTGCCTTTATAATACATAGCTTTTCTATAAGCTGGTATTTAAGTTCTACATAAAATATATTATTTTCACCTTTAATAATTTTTGGTTTAGTAATTAATATATTACATGTACTACTTGAGTGGTAATTTCAAATTGCCAGGGAATCTAGTTATTTCATGAACTACTCAGATCTATTTATTTAGTTAGTAGTATTGTTAGAAAACTTTAATAAAGATCTTCATATATTTTCTCAAATTAGACAAATGAATGGGCATATATAAGAAAAAGAAAGTTATCAAGAAGGTAGAGAATTAACTTTTACTTCTGGTTTAATTTAGAATAAATTATTTTGTTCACTGTTTTCTATGTAAAATAATTTAATTATGTTTAAGACATCATGTGATAAGGCTGTATGAGGTGTATAAGAAATATAAAGGATAAGATTTTTTTGAATTTATAATAATATTATTTATATTGATGGTTAAATTAACATTTGTATTTTATGGCATAAAAATGCTTTTGTTCTGTGCAGAGTACTCAGTGTCACTCCCTTTTTGTCAATACATAAATTAAATAGCTCAAAGAAGCTTTGTGTTGAATTATTTTCTCTTTTGTTATGTTCTAGAAGGTTGGGATTACAGATATTGCCTTTCTTTGCAGAAGGCAGCATAATAACTTTGACAAGAATATAAGCAGAGTTGATAGCAAAGGCTAAATGCAAATAACACAGCTAAAGTTCTGGCTGGGGAATAACTAACACCAGTGTGATCCATTATGACCATGAGTTTAGGGTTTTATTTGTATTATTTCTACTCAAAGAAGGGTATTGGATAAAGTTTTACATTTAAAATAAACTCTTACATTTATCTTCTTCACTATTTAGAACTAAACAAGCAAACCAGCTTTCGTTCACTTCTTAAACCCTGCTTAATGATTTTTCACTGATTTAACAAGAGAAAGCTTTATTTTAATTCAGTAAGACTCTAATGTCTTTTACCATTACAACTAAAAACACCTATGACAAATCGACTGAAACAAATCCACTTTGATTGCTTTATTTTCTCCATTATAGGGTATTACTTGAAACATGGTAATGTAAACTTTGAAGGGAGTGGTTGACATATAAGATTTTGGGTACCTGACTTTTTCCCTAGTTATTTCACTCATTTAATCTTATGTTTCACGTTTATTTGATTATATAGAACTAACCTATAGTTAGATGTGTACTAGGTAATATTGATTCATTAAGTCCTGGGCATTGAAAAAAATAATTTGCTATTCACTCTTAATAATAAATTCTCAAATGTTCATAATATTCACCCCAGAATTGCTTCATCCATTTAAAGAAATCATTTTTTTCATGTTATCTTCAAGACTCATTTGATCTTATCCTTAAACGATGATAACCCACGAAAGTTTGTATCAAACATCATTTTGGGATAAAATCTATATGAATATTTCAAAATCTATTTTTCCAGCCCCAGAACACTAATAATTTATATTTGATCAACTACAAGCCAATAATAAAAGCAGTAGAAAAAGAAGAAAATAATGTGTGCTGAAGAATGCAATTCATTACTGATTAATTAAGACTTGGTTCCTCAGTTGGAGTGTCAGATGTTGGAAGACTTGAAGACATGTTGAATATGGTTCTCACAATAGAGAAAATGAACCAAAGTCCAAGAGAAAACTTAAAAGTCATTGCCCATGTGAAAGCAGCTGTAAAAATTTTTAAATAGAAAAGAAAAAAATTGAATCTCCCAATACATTAAATTTCAGGTATTTCACTAACTACTAGTCTTTTTGTAAAATTTTTAAAGAGATTTAGAATTTGGAGAGTCGTTCAAAACAGCATGTTGTTTTTTTTTTTTTTTTTTTTTTTCTGGGACCTTCCACTTACTCCCAATATATGATAAAAATGTTTATAGTAGTAGTCAAGAACTCTTTTCTTGGGAGCAAGGGTTTGATATTTTGCATACAGGAATGGCCTCAGTAAGGGTTGATTTAGTGACGTGTTTGTTTATGTGCATATGTAAGTAAAGGAAATAAGGAGAAAGAACAGAAGAAAACATTGACTAGGCACCTACGATGTGTTAAGAATTCACAACTTTCTACATAGAAAGAAATATTAGTACCATTTTATTTTTTAAAACATAATTTTCTTCTTTTAAAGATTAAATACACCATACTCGGGGACTTCCACATATGGTACTTTATGTGACACAGGTGATGTATAAAAAACCTATGTATATTTCACTATTCAGCTCTCAATATGAAGACACCATATTAGTTATCTTAAAAGATATTTGGGGAAAAAAATCAGTGTAGGCATATCTTTATCCTTCCAACATTACAAATCCAGGAGTTTGGGGGAGGGAAATCAATGTTATGGTTAACTTGATTACTTTTGAATGTAAGCTTGCTGAAATATTACATTTTTTCCCCAAGACAGAAGCTATTGTCAGGCTAGAGTGTCATGGCTTTAGCCCAGCTCATAGTCATAGCAACATCAAACTCCTGGGTTCAAGAGAGCCTCCTGCCTCAGCCTCCCAGGACTAGAGATGTTCATCAAAATGCCTGGCTAATTTTTTTTTCTGTTTTTAGTAGACACAAAGTCTCACACTTGCACAGATTGATCTCAAACTCCTGAGCTAAAGTAATGCTCACACCATGGCCTCCCAGAGTGCTGCAATTATAGGCATGAACCAAAATGCCTGGTCTGAAATGTTATGTTTTTGTTTATCCTAAAGAAAATAGCATTTGACTTTGAAACAGTAATTGAATGCCCTATTATTTTAAGGTCAAGACAAATCATAATGTTCTTTTAGAGACATTTATGTACTTTTTCTTATTCAGAAAAGAAACCCAGCTTTAAACAGTCCATGAAGAACAAAGTTATATACATATAAAAAATGTACTTTGCTAGGGATAGCCAGGAAAACTTTCGAAACAACAAAAATGACACTTACCTGAGAGAAAATCACATTTGATCATCATCATGTGGAAGTCAAAATCATGGGACAATTATAATTTCACTTGTAGTTTCTGATGACAGCAATTCTTGCTGATTGCTTTTTGATTCCAGAGCTTTTATTTGTTAAGATCCCAAGATTTACTTGTTCATTCTCATTTTGTATCCTGGTGGTATTGTAGTTTTAGATCTATGCTTAAGTTCCATTTTTCTTGCTTTGACAAATCCTGCCCAACTGAGCTATGATATTGGTTCATTGTTAATCACAGTTGGGAAGAATAGAACTGAAAGATTCTGAATAAATAAACTTCATTTTTTGTGTCTACATACTTGAAAAAAGAGGATTATGAAGCTTCAAGGAAAATGGTATGTCACCTACAAACTTTATATGGGGCATACTAAATTTATTGAATCAGTGATAGCTCTAAAAATCTCTATTTACTATAGAGTGGTACATAACAAGCTAAATAAATACTTCTGATTCACTATATTTATGGATTCAGAAAATATCAACCTACAAATTAGTTTCTCTTCAATGTTAACTGAAGAAGAGTTTCTTTTAAGGCATTCTTAATGTTAGCTCTATCTCAAAGGTTCCCAGAACTATTCACTTCCAATGGTCACCTAATCCTAAATATTACTAAAACCAAAACTTTAGCCCTAGCCATAAACCAAAGGCCCCAAACCCCACTAATCCTCAAGAACCACCTAATCCTAACCATCACTTAAACCTGAGCCCTAATCCTATACCAAACCCAAGGGCCCCAAACCCTATTCATCCCCAAGGGCTACCTAATCCTAGCAATCATGCTAATCCAAATGCTAATGCTAGCCCTAACCCAAGAGCACCAAGCCCTATTTATCACCAAGGACTGCTTAAGCATAGTGATCACCTGAACCTGAACCCTAACCCTAACACTGTTAATCCCCAAAGGCTCCTAACACTAACCACCATCCAAACCAGAACCCTAAATCACATGCTAATCCAAAGACCTTGAGCCCTATTCTTCACCAAGGACCACTTCAGTGTTCACACTAATTATCACCCAAATCAGAACCTTAACCTAGCCCTAATCCAGGGCCAGTAAACCCTAACCATCACACAAATTTGAACATTAACCCTTGCCCTAGGCCAAAGCATTCAGCTCTATTCATTCCCAAAAGGCTGCCTAACCCTAGACATCACCCCAACTAGAATGCTAACTCCAGCACCAACCCAAGGGACCTAGACCCTATTCATCCCCCAAAGATGTCTAATCCTAACCATCACCTGAATCCAAATCTTAACCCTAGCCCTAACCCAAGGATGCCAAACCAAATTCATTTCCATAAGCCTTCTGAACCTATTATTCTAAGCTGAACCCTAACTCTTTCTCTAACCCAAGGACCCTGAGCCATATTTGTCTACTAGGGCTGCCTAACACTGACCATCAACTGATCCTGAACCCCAAACCTAGCCCTGACACAAGGCCCCTGAACTCTATTCATCCCAAAGAGCTGCCTAACCCTATCCATCCCCTGACCTGAACTTTAACCGTAGCCCTAATGGAAGTGTCCTAAGGCCTAAGAAACATCACTCACTGGTACCTAGTCCTAATTCAAGGATCCTGTGCTCCATGCAAGCCCAGGACTGCCTGACTTTAACTGTCCCCTTATCCCCAACCTTAACCCTAGCCCTAATTCAGGGATTCCAAGCCCTATTCTTCTGAAAAGGCTACCTAAGCCTGATCATCACTAGAACCCAAATGCTATCCTCAGCCATAGCTCAAGATCCCAAAGCCCTGAGTCCTAGTCACTCCGAATAGCCACCTAAAACTAACTGTGACACTAACCTGAACCTTAACCCTTTCCCTTATCCAGATAGCCCTGAAATTTATTTATCCCCAGGGGTCACATAACTCTGATCATCACCTGAATGTGAACCTTAATACTAGCCCCAACCCAAGGGCTCTAAGTCCCATTCATCTTCAAGGGTCCACTAACCATGATTATCACCCAAACCTGAGACATATCCTAGCTCTAACCCAAGGGCCCTGAACCCTATTCATCCCTGAGGGGTTCCTAATTCTAATGTTGACTCAATCATGAACTCTAGCCCTACCCCTAACCAAAAGGTCCCATACCCCATTCATCCCCAAGGGACCCTTAACACCCAAACCTGAACACCACCCTGACCCTAAACCAAGACCATGAGCCCTATTTATCCACAAAGGCAGATTAATCTTATGCATAATACAAAATGGAACCCTAACCCAAACTCTAACCCAGATCTGCAAGCCATATGCACCCCTTGAAACCTCCTAACCCAAACATCACGTCAATCCAAACCCTAACTGTAGACCTAACTCAAGAGCACTGAGTACCATTAATTTTTAAGGACTACTGAACCCTAATCATCACTTAAACTTAAGCCCTAGCCCTAGCCCTGATCCTTAAGCCCCAAAGGTAACCTAACTCTATCACCAGAATCTAAACTCTAACCATACCCTTATCCCATCATCCCCAAACCCAATTTGCACCAAGGGTAGCCCAACACTAATGATCACACAAACCTGAACTCTTTAACTATCCTCAAACTAAAGGCTCTGAATCCTATTCATTTCCATGGGCCACCTAACACTGACCATCGCCTGAAATAACACCCTAACTAATGTCCTAACAGAAGGTTTCTGAAATCTATTCATCCACAAAGGGCAACTAACATGGACCTTAACCCCAACCTGAACCCTAATCCTACCCCTGACCCAAGGCACTGATCCGTATTCATCCCCCAAGTCCACCTAACCCTAACCCTGTCCTCTACTTGAAACTTATTCCTAACAGAACCCAAGGGTCTCAAGTCCCATTCATCACCAAATATACCCTAACTCTAAGCATCACTCAAACCTAACTCTAAGCATCACTCAAACCTAAACTAGTCCTAACCAAAGGAACAAGGCCCTCTTCATGCCTAAGAGCCACCTAACCCTAACTATCACCCAGTCCTGAGCCCTAACCCAAGACCTATGTCAAAGGTCCCAAGTCTTATTCTTGCACAAGAGCAGCCTAACCCTAACCATCACCCAACCCCAAACACTAACCCTAGTTCTAACCCAAGGGCCCCAAGCCCTGTTCCTTTATAAGGACTTCCTAGCCTTACCCATCACCCAGACCTGATTCCTGACTCTAACCCTAACCCACAGACCCCAAGAAATATTCCTCCCCAAGGATGGGCTAACCTGGACCATTCCCCAAACTAAAACTCTAATCTTAGGTCTAACTCAAGGACCATTAGCATTATTTATCCTTAGTTGCTGCCTAAACCAATCATCCATACCTGAACCCCAACCCTAGCCAAAACAAAAGAGCCCAGAGCCATGTTCATCACTAAGGGCTGCCTAACCCTAAACAACACTCAAATCCAGCCCTAACCGTTGAGCTAACCTAATTGCCCAAATCCTATTCATTCCCAAGTGTTGCCTAATTGTAAGTACCTGAATCTGAACTCTAATGCTAGCCCTAAAAAAGAGGCACTGATGGTTATTCATCCTCAAGGGCTATATAATACTTACTACCACCTGAACTCTAATGTTAAGCCTCGCCCTAAACCAACAATCTCAAATCCTATTCATACTGAAGGGTCACCTAACACTATCACTTGAACCCAAACCCTACACTAAGAATCCTGAGCCTTATTCATCCCCAAAGGTCACCTACCATTAACCATCAACCAAATACCAACTATACCCCCAATTCAAACCCAAGGGCCCTGAGCCCTTTTTATCCTGGAAGGCTGCCTAACAATAACTCTCACCTGAACATTAACTGCAACCCTAGCCCTAAACTAAAGGCCCTGAGCCCTATTCATCCACAAAGACTGCATTAACTTAACCATCATCTGGACCTGAGCCCTAACCCCAGCACTAATGCAAAGTCCTCAATTCCCATCCATTTCCAGGCCCACTTAACCCTAATTATCACCTGAACCTGAACCTTAACTTAAGCTTAATCCAAAGGTCCACGCTCTTCATTTACAGAGTTCAATTAACCCTAACCATCACATGAATCATAACCTTACCTTTAACCCAAGGACCATAAACCCTCATTCCCAAGGGTCACCTAAACCTAACCATCACCCAAACCAAAACTCTCATCCAGGCTGTACCCCAAGGGTCTGGAACTCTTTATCCCAAAGGTGTGCCCAAAGCTAACCATTATCTGAACCTGAACTAACTCTCGCTCTAGACCCAAGTCCCCATCATTCCCAAATGCTGTCTAACCCTAACCATGACCCAAAACAGAACTCTCACCCAGCCACAACCCAAGCACCATGAACCCTATTCATAACCAAAAGCCATCTAATCCTGACCATCGCCAAACCTGAACCTTAAAATTATCCTTAACCAAAGAGTGCCAAGCCAAATTAATCTCCATGGGCCACCTAACCTTGACCATCACCTGAATCTGAACCCTAACTCTTGCCCTAGAACCCTGAACCACATTCATTAACAAAGGCTGTCCAATACTGGCCATCACTTGAACCAGAAACCTAACCCAAGGCCCCTGAACCCTATTCATACCCAAGGGCTGCCTAACTCTGATCATCACCTGAACCCTATCCTGGCTCTAACCTAAGGGCCCTGTGCCCTATTCATCCCCAAGGGCCACATAAACCTAACCATCATGTGGACCTGAACCCTAACCCTACCCCTAACCTAGCACCTTGAACCTTCTTCATCTTCAAGGAACTCCTAAACCTAGCCATCATCCATACCCAAATCTTAACACTTGCCCTAACCCATGACCCAGGACCCTACTCATCCTCAAGTTCTGCCTAACCCTAATGATAACACAATCCTAAGCTCTAACCCCAGCCCTTAAGGGGTTCATCCTTAAGGACCACGTAACCCTAACTACCACCCAAAACTGAACTCTAACCCTAGCCCTAACTCTAGAGCTCCAAGCAACAGCCAAAGCTAAAGACAAACCTTAAAATTTTCCCTATTCCAAGAGCCCCAGACCATATTCATCCCTAAGAGTCATCTAACCCAAACCATCACCCAAACCCAAATGCTAACCATAGCGCTATGGTTAGCCTAATTTATCCACATGGGATGTTCACTCTATTCCCCAAATGTGAACACTAACCCTAGCCCTAACCCAAGATCCCTGAATTCTATTTATTCTCAAGGATGGCCTAACCTGACCATCCCCGCAACTGGAATACTAACCGTATATCTAACCCAAGGGCCCTGAGCTCAATTCATCATTAAGTGCTGCCTAAACCTAACCATCACCCTAACCCTAGTCCAAATGAAAGAGCCCTGAGCCCTATTCATCACCAAGGAGCACTTAACCCTAACCATCACCTAAACCTGAACTGTAATCTAAGCTGTAACCTAAGAAGAATAAGGAGGTCATACATAAGAAGTGCTTGACAGCCCTAACTAGAGTGTGCATTTTGTGGTGTTGGGTGTCATGATTGCTATGATCTTTCACTCTCTTTCTTCATCACCTGAGTCTGTTTATTCATTGAGTCCCATTGAAAGCTACCATAAATTGAGTGGAGGTAAAAATTTAAAAAAAAATGGGGTTTGTTTAATATAAGATACCAGTGTTGCTGGGTGAAAACATGAAATTCATACCTAGTAATTTTAGTGTTTAAAAAGAAGCAAATCCACCTCAAAATTTGGTCAAATCCTACTGATCTCTAAGAGTCACCTTACCCTAACTAACACCAGAACCTGAACTGTAATCCTCATTGCTAACCCGAAAACCTTGAGCCCCATTCATCCTCCAGGGCTGCCTAAACCTAAACATCACCTGAACCTGAACCTTAACCTAGCCCACTCCAAGAGCCTGGAGCTCTATTCATTCCCAAGTACTAATTAATCCTAACCATCGCTCAAATCCGAACCCTAATCCACATCTAACCCAAGAACCCAAATTCTATTCATCCCCAAGAGCTTTTTAGATCTAACCATCACCTGAACCCAAACCTTAACCCCAGTCCTAGCCCAAGGCTCCTGAACATGATGTATCCAGAATGGCTGCCCAAGGCTAACCATCACCTGAACTGAACACTAACCTTACTGTAAGCTCATAGCCCTGAGCCATATTAATTCCCAAAGGCTGCCTAACTCTAACCATAAACTGAACCCAAACTATAACCCCAGCCCTAACCCAAGGGCCCTGAAACCTATTTATCCCCATAGTTGGCCCAACTTTAACCATTACCCAAACCCAACGCTAACCCTAGACCTAATTCAAGGGCCCCAGCACTATACACCCCCAAAGGTAGCCTTACTCTAACCATCATCAGAACCCAGACATTAATCCTATCCCTAACCCAAAGGTCCTAAGCCTTATTTATCCTTAAGAGCTGCCTAACCTTAACCATCACCAAAACCAGAAACCTAACCCCAGCCCTAACACAAGGGCCCTGAGCCCTGTTCATCCCCAGGGTCTGGCTAACCCTAACTATCATCTGGATCCAAACACTAACCTAGCTCTAACTCAAGGGCCCTGAGACCTATTAATCTTCAAGACTGTCTAAACCTAACCATCACTGGAACCCAAACCCTAACCCAAGGGCCCTGAACTCTATTTATTCCCCTGAGGCTTCCCAAACCTGAAATCACTTGAACACAAACCCTTTCCCTAGTCCTAATCCAAGAGTCCCAAGCCCCCCTATTCATTCTCAAAGGCTGCCTAATCTTTGCCTCCACCAGAACCCTAGCCTAACCTGAGCCCTAACCCAAGGGCCCTGAACCCTATTGATCTCCAAGGGCCACCTAACCCTGATCATCACCCCAACCTGAACCTTAACCCTAGTCCTAACCGAAAGGTTCCAAAACTCTACTTATTGTCAAGGACTGCCCACCACTAACCATCACCTAATCCCAAACTCTCATGCCTTCTCCTTCTTGCTGCTACATACATACAACTTTCCCTTCAAACATTGGTGTGCCTTCTTACCCTAACCCTAACCCCAACACTAACTCTAACCCAAGGACCCTGCAACTATTCATCCTCAAGGGCTATCACTCAACCCAGAACCGTAACCATAGCCCTGACCAAAGGCCCCAAACCCAGCTGCATAACCATGACCATCACCTAAGCATGATCCTTAACCTTAACACTAATCCAAGGGTCCCACACCCTATTCATAATATCCCAGAAACTAAGTCATAAAAATGCCCTACTTTCAAGCAAATTCCTCAAAGAAATCAGTTTGAGTCACCCTAGATGGGGTTACTAACTCTCATTTTCTGTCCAAATGTGCCCTTTATTATTTTCTTTCTTGGCTTTTTTTATATTGAGGAATCACCATGCCTTCTTCTCCTTGCTGCTACATACATACAACTTTCCCTTCCAACATTGCTGTGCCTTCTTACCTTGTTAGCGTAGACTTGTTTTATCAATGTTGTCAATCTTTGCTACTTTTCCTAGATACTGAAAACAATATTTCATATTTTTTAACACACATTGTTCTAAATATTTTACATAAACTGTCTTATTTCATCCACATGACATCTCTTTGGAGTACATAATTTTGTGTGATAAATTGTCATGTGATAAATGTGAGCACTGAGGCCAGGTAGCATATTAGAAAATGTCTATCACACATTCTATTTGTAATTAAAATTGGCTACAGGATTTCATTTCTGTTAAATTCCTCTAGAGTTTGGCCATGTTTTTTTCCTACCCTGGTACTTAATTGCCAAAAGAAGTTGTATCAGAATTATATCATTTCTTCTGTGGTTGGATGTGGGAGTAGACATGGGTAATATCCAAACTCCTAGAAAGGTAGACTAAAATAATCCTTTAGATATTTTTATTACACCCTTAAGGAATACTGCTTCCTTATCACTGCTTTATAAATGCTATCCTTATGTCTTGCATGTATTTATCTTTCAAGCTCTACTATCATTTAGATACTAACAAATCAACATCTTTAAGACTGTAAGTGATGTGTTCTGGACAGTTGTGCTTGATTGGACACATTTACCTCAAAATGTCTGAAACTGAGCTCAGCAAGTTCTTTCACAAAATATCTATGTCTCCTTGTCTGTAGGATTACTCCCACCTTACCTGCCTTAGAGAGGTGGGATCCTCTACTTTACCATGTTTATGCTGCATTTTCTATCAATAAATCCTTCAGTTTTAAATTATCAATTAAATTCCTCCCATATTTCTTATCATCACTGTCAAATTCTTAGATAAGAATTACCATTAATTTTCCAGATATTTCAAACCTTCTTAACTACTGCTCCTACTTATAACCTTTTTCTAGTTTGACCCAAACCTCCATATTTTTCATACTTTGCTTTGATAATAATCCAACTATTTAACCTGATTTAATTTTATTCTATAACACTCAATGCCATTCTGGATGTTAACCATGATTATATAATTGGACTATTCCCTCATTTACTCTTAATTCAAAGATATCCTACTCATCCTTCATGAAGTAATTGAACAAAATCATTTCCTTGCTGAATCATGTACAGATTCATCTTCCTGTGTTGTGATAGTAGGTTATGCATTTATCTTTTAAAATACCAAGTTAGATTATAGCTACCTGTTGATAAGCTTAGAATTTTTATAAAACTAAAAACTCTATAAAATTAGATGTTACCCCTCATAATCATGTGAATCACCTATAATTATTATCAGAACTAAGGAAGTATAAGTGAAGAAAAATTTATCTTCTTAATGATTTATTGGTGCTCAAATTCCTTAGAAGTAAAAGGCATATTTTGTTGCAAAGAAGTTTTGAGAAGTCCTCAGAAGTTAGAAATTGGTGCAAGTTATATTTTATATGGAATTGAGTTTGCAAGCCAAAGGAAGCTAATCATATTTAAAGTAAAATCCACAGGATGATGGCTATAGAAACTATAGACAAAATTGAAATATCTAATGGGATTAATCAAATAATTCTGAGACAAACAGTCTATCTCTTTACTGGCAGGGTAATACACTTCCCTTTCCTTTTCATCAAAAAGAAAAAATCTCCTTAGTGTAGGTAATGATCTGTCTTCTCTCAGATATTCTTTTTTTTTTTTCTCTCAGATATTCTTAATAAGTGCTACAGAATTACTCACTAGAGTGGATATTTTATGGTGCATATGAAGACACACTGCTTCTAAGTGTTTCGAGTCAAAGTAAGAACAGTGAACTTTCTTTCTAATTTTCCTATCTCTGTGAATGTAAAGGGGAGAATGAAACTGAGGAAAAATAGTTGGATCTATACTGCAGTATAAGGTAAAAACATCCCTCATTTTATAGTGCTTGCTTTATCCTACCTCACAAAGGCAGCACTTGTTTTTTAATTGAAGGTTTTTGGCAACCCTGTGCCAAGCAAGTTATTTACATCATTTTCCCACAAAATGTGCTCTCTTCATGTCTCTGTCTTACATTTTGGTAATTCTCACAATATTTCAAACTTGTTCATCACTGTTCTATTTGTTATGGTAATTTGATATCAGGAATCTTTGATGTTACCATTGGTTGCAATTGTTTTGAAGAACCAAGGAATGTGCTATAAAGACGACACATTTAATTGGCAAGCGTATGTGTTCTGGCTATTCCCCTGACTGGCCTCTTCCGTGTCTTCATCTTTCTCATCCGGCCTCCCCTATTCCTTGACATACATCATTCCTTGACCATTCATAATGGTCTCTAAGTGTTCAAGTGGAAGGAAGAGTTATTCAACTCTTACTTTAAATTGAAAGCTAGAAACAATTAAGCTTATGAAACTGGCAATTTTAAAAGCCAAGACTGGGTAAAAGATAGGTCTTTTGAGCTAAGCAGCTAAATTGTGAATGCAAAGGAAAAGTTCTTAAAAGAAATAAAAAGCCTTCCCCAAAACACACTTATTTCGTACACGGAGAAAGTTTTAATTATCTTAGATGAAAGATCAATTTGTCCATGATAGCCCCTTAAGCTAAAGTCTAATTAATCTAGAGTGAGGCCCTAAGTCTCTTCACTTCCATGAAGATTGAGGCAGGTAAGAAAGATGCGGAAGAGAAGTTTGAAGGAACAGAGATTGGCTCATGAGGTGTAAAGAAAGAAACTGTCTTCATAATATAAAAGTGCTAAGTGGAGTAACAAGTGCCTAAGAACCTGCAGCATGTTATCCTGAATATCAAAGTAAGATAATTGATGGAGATGGCTACACTAAACCGAAGATTATCAATGTCGATGAAACAGGATTATATTGAAAAAAGATGCCATCTAAGACTTTCATAGCTAGAGAGGAGAAATCAGTACTTGGCTTTGAAGCTTCAAAGGACAGGCTTACTCTGTTACGAGCTAATGCACCTAGCAACTTTAACTTGAAACCAATATTTATTCACCATTTTAAAAACCCTGGGGCCCTTAAGATTTGTGCTAAATCTAATCATTCTGTCCTCTGTAAATAAAACAACAAAACCTGGATAATAGTACATCTGTTTACAGCATGGTTTACTGTAATTTTTAAGCCCACTATTGAGACCTACTTCTCAGAAGAAAAAAATTCTTTTAAAGTATTTCTGGCCATCAGAAATTTACCTGTGTCACCCAAAAGCTCTGATGGACATATACAAATGTTGTTTTCATGATTGCTAATATAATACTGATTTAGCAGCCCACGGATCAAGGAAAAAATTTGACTTTCAAGTCTTACTATTTGCGAAATTTATTTCATGAGGTTATAGCTGTCATACATGGTAATTCCTCTGAAGGATCTGAGCAAAGTACATTGAAAATATTCTGGAAAATGATTCATCACTATAGATACTATTGAGAACAAATATGACTCATGAAAAGAGGTAAAAACCAACATTAACAGGGATTTTGAAGAAGGTGACTGTGATTTTTATGAGTGGCTTGATGGGGTCAAGGCTTCAGTAGAGGAAGTCACTGCAGATGTAGTAGGAAGAGTGGAAAACTAGAATTAGAAGTGGAGTTTTAAGATGGAACTGAATGGCTACAATCTGTTGATAAAATTAAATGGTTCAGAAGTTGCTTCTCTTGGAGGAGCAAAGATAATGGGTCTTTTCTCGTATGGATTCTAGTCCTAGTGATAATGCTGTGAACTTTTTTTAAATGACAACAAAGGATTTGGAGTATCATATAAAACTTAGTTGATAAGGCAGTCATAAGTTTTGAAAGGATTGACTTCATTTTGAGAGAAATTTTACTGTGAGTCAAGTGCTATCTAACAGCATCACATACTACATAGAAAGCTTTCCTGATAGGAGGTGTCAATTGACAAAGCAAACTTTATGGTTGTCATATTTAAAATTTTGCCACAGCCACCCCAACATTCCGTAACTGCCACCCTGATTAATCAGCACCCACCAACATCAATGTGAAAATTCTGACTTTCTGAATGTGCTGGCAACGGTGAGCATTTCTTTAGGAATATTGACTAAGATCTATGTTTTTAGACTTGCTGTTACACCCTTAATTCTGTGTAAACACAACTTTCATATGCCTTAGAAATAGAAAAAAAAATATTGTGTAACTCACTTTTTTGTGGTTTGTTTATTGCAGCGTTCTAGAACCAAGTCTGAAATATCTGTGAGGTACACCTGTAGTACTTTAAATTTCCTAGTAATTATGTGCAATCATCGAACACTTACAGAAGGGGACCAAAAATGTATAGATATTTTAAGAAAGGAAATATATATTATATGTCTTGTAATTGCAGAAGTCAAATGTGACCAGAGTATTACAATTTTAATAAATTGTTTTCCTTTCTTAAAATGTATATATATATTTTTGGTGCCCTCTGTATTATCTCCCTTCATGCTAAATATTGCAGAAATACTATCTGTGTTAATCCTAATGAAACTCATAGGATGTTATTTTTCCTACTTTCTAGGTAAGATAACTGATGATAAAAGAAGCCAAACATGAGATGAGACCATGTCATAAGTGGCTGTGAGGGAACTCTAATAAGAATTTCATTAACAAAAGTTTATCTAGCTTCAATATCTATGCTTTAATCCCCATAGGTCATTAAAAATCCTAAAAGTGTATGCACCACTCAAGTTCATTCAGAAATGACATTCAGAAGAACACGACAATATTTATCTATAACAAATTCAAGATGGTACCTTCTCCAAAGATGAGAAAATATTCATTTTATCCTTACAAAAGCTAGCAGATACAATAGTTTTTCTTCATTCAATCACCTGAAAACATATGCAGTATTTGAATATATTTTGACATATCCCCAAAAATTATATCCAAGTTCTCTTTGTATTTTATTTCCTTGGTAAATTTTCGCCCTTATTTCCATTTTCTGTAGCCCATCAGGTAACCCAAGATTATTGAAAGGCTGGAAGAATGAATTTGATGGTTTTAGTTTTCTAACAGTCTCCATTCTTCAAATTATAAAATAAAAATTCTGTGCGGTCAAGAGAAACCTTTCAGCTGATGTCCTCAATAATTATTCTAATTGTAAATTTTATGACAATGATATCTATACTATATTTAACAGAAATTTACCTGGGACTTATGTAGTAAAAGCTGAAGAATATTAGTTAAATTATTTTTTATCTTGTATATGGATAACATTGATCGAAGACGTATAATGGTCATTGATATAAAGAGTTGATATAAAATAGATTTTCAGAAGAGTTCTAGAACATAAGCTCCATGAGAGTATTTTTTAATATAGCAAATACCACCAGCGTGCACAGAATTTCACACATAAAAGCCACCTTTCTCCCTCCTCCCACTTTCCTCCCTCCTCTGTCCTCCTCTTCCTCAATCCTTCTTCCCTCCACTTTCCTTCCTTTCTCCACTTTCCTCCCTCCTTCCTCTTTCCTCCTTCCTTAATCCTCCCTCTGCTGTCCTCCCTCCCTTCTCTTTCTTCCCTCCTTTCACTTTCTTCCCCCCCAGACCTCCCTCCTTTATCCTCCCTCCTTGTCTATCCTTCCTACTCAGTCCTCCCTCCTCCGTTCTGATCCCTCTTTCATCCTCCTCCCTCCTCTGTTCTTCTCCCTCCTCAAATTAAAAAAAAAAAAATGAAAAAAAATAAATAAAACCCACCTCTGTCTCAGAAGAAAAAAGAGAGAGAAATTTTTGCTACAGACTCAATTGTGGTCACTTACCACAATCAGTGGTTAGTGAAATTCCTAATATTCAAATCTAGTCCTTCAGGACTAGTGCTATTAAGTTATAATCTAAATTATAACTGCTCCAGTGATTGCTTCACTCTTTGATTACAGGTTCCACTATGAAAGGACAGTGATACAATGTTACGTGATTACTCTAAGGGACATTCTATGAAGTGTTTGGCATAAGTGAGCAAACAGTTCAGAATATGTTAGAATTCCCTCCATATTTTCAAATAATTACCAAAAAATACAATTTTTTAAATATTAAAAAAAATTCCTTTTTGGGTAAAATAATCCCTCTAGTTAGGCTATTGTATTATTGTAGACTTCAGAGTAATTTTATCAAAGCAAGTATATCATTTCTCTTTATAATTCTAATTATAAAGAATTATATTCTACAATATAAATGAGGCAGTCAAAAACATACTCATTGTCCCAGACAACTATTTTCTCCAAATGTAATTAACCATTACCCCCCCATATTTCAAATATGAAATATTATTGTAATACTCAAAAGAAGAAATATTAACATAATTATATATTTCAGACTTTCTCTTATTCCTTTTTGTTTATAAATCTAACTTACTTTAGACCTATGGACTACATGAAGGACACATTTCTGTTTTTAAAATGGAAATTCTCACTTTATTCAAGTAACAATGCAATGGTTTCTTTCCTTTGTGTGTGTGTGTGTGTGTGTCTCCATAAACCCACACAGTTGCAGAGTTCAGTGAGACACTGGACATCATTTTATCAAGCTGAACTGCTGTGGGACACAGCCTGTATCTTGTTTATCATCATACAATAACCATTGTCTGTTCAGTGCCTGGCTCTCAGATGCTTAAAAATCGCAGTTTATTGGATTTGTGAATGAGCAAATTGAAACCTGAAGAAAGAATCTATTTACTCCAGATCTTGTAACCAGTAAGGAACCAGAAGCAAATCCCACATTTTAGAATATTAGTTCATTATGATTTTTTTTTACCACGAATATTAATAGGCTCAAATAAATCTTAATAAGGGAAACTAATAATGTTTTATTTTTATTTCAAAGAGATCATTTACTTCTTGAAAAATGTAAACGAACACCAAAAAGAAACTTACTTTAGCTGGATTCTAAAACATCCTGTGGTGAGAACTTGAGTGTTCATAAGTTCTCTAAACTCTGCCATAAAAGTTAAATCAATATTGTGGACAACTGTGAATTAAAAGAGAAAACAGCACTTCCTAGTTTGTTTTGGTCTTGCCAAAGTGAAAATACTGAAAACACAGAACCAACTGGCCAGTGAAACTTTCTGGAATTGACAGGATTATCTCTTTACAGCATGATAAATAATTTAATAGAAACTTTAATTAAAAGAACATCAAAGTGCATTTTTCATTCCAATAGACAGCACCTACAGCATGTGAAAATTATTTGTTTGGATTGCTAGATTTTCAATGTTAAAGAAACAATTGGCTATGCTTGTATTCCCGTTAAAGAAGTTTACTGATGAAGAAATACGTAGAAATGGAAAATGGGGATGACTCATTCCCGAAACAATGATGAAAAATGACTCATTCCTTGAAAGAGAACACTGCTTGTGATCATTAGTATAGCAGTATAAACATCACTAACAAGCCTTCTTGAGATCTGCCAAACACTGGACATGATATTTAAGGATGAAGCTTTAATAATTTTTTTCCTTTCCTTAATATACTGATCAAAGGATCCTTTGCAGGAAAATAACTTCAGTGACACATGTTGATTATTTTCTATCTTGAAATGAATACCATAAATAGGACTGTTCAATTGCGGAAGGTATGTGAATACTTTTAAATGTGCTAATTTACTACAGTCAGCCTCATACACCTGCCAAAATAAAACACAATGCATACATTTTTAGTCTGTTACTTTTAAAAACCTGGATTTTTTCCAGGCATCCTGGTACTAAATTTGACATATAAGTATTGCTCTTAGAAATGAATTCATATTTCTTTAGCTGTAACAGAAATGAGAACCTGGTACATATTAAGTACAGTGTTTTCACATTATCAAGAGGAGATAAATATACTATTAACAAAATAGGTGGGGCTTTCTAGTGCTAGTAGGGGAAAGGCTTTTTCATTTAGGTTAAGAATGTTGTGCCCACCCCCGGGGGTCGCTCACCCAAAGACCACTTACAAGCACAGGTCGATGCAAAGAGCAAGAGGTTGGTTTATTGCCGACGCGTCGGGGTTCCTCAGCAGCTAGGGAAGGAACCCCGAGAGGCTGTTACAGGCTGCTTATAAAGCTAAGATTACACGCAGGTGGGGTGAGGGTGATAGGGGCATGAG
>CAUYTI010139493.1:0-42402 GCA_963575145.1 Galago senegalensis | reverse complement strand
CGTGCAGCGGGTGACGCCGGCCACTGCAGTTGCGCCGTGAGCCATGGGCAAGTTGTGACTGTGACGATCGCCCCGTCTGATGCCCATTCAGTCTGGGTCACGGTGTGACTGTGACAGTCGCCCCGTCTGATGCCCATTCAGTCTGGGTCACGGTGTGACTGTGACAGTCACCCCGTCTGATGCCCAATCAGTCTGGGTCACGGTGTGACTGTGACGATCGCCCCATCTGATGCCCATTCAGTCTGGGTCACGGTGTGACTGTGACGATCACCCCGTCTGATGCCCATTCAGTGTGGATCACAGTGTGACTGTGACGATCACCCCGTCTGATGCCCATTCAGTCTGGGTCACGGTGTGACTGTGACGATCGCCCCGTCTGATGCCCATTCAGTCTGGGTCACGGTGTGACTGTGATGATCGCCCCGTCTGATGCCCATTCAGTCTGGGTCACGGTGTGACTGTGATGATCACCCCATCTGATGCCCATTCAGTGTGGATCACGGTGTGACTGTGATGATCGCCCCATCTGATCCCTGTTCAGAGCATGAGGGACTCAATATCTTTGAATTCTGGTCTTTTATTACCTAATGGGAAAAGAACTTATTTTAAGTTACCCCAAACAAATTGCCAATTATTTTGTTGTTTTTACTGGTTTGACTTTGCATTTAATGTTCTGTTTCCATATGTAAGTCTGTTTCTCTCCAAAGATCTAGAAAGCCTATGTTTCTATACAGGACAAGCCCTTCTCTGTCCCCTGCCACAAACAGGATGTGGCTGCAGCTTGGAGACTGATGGCAGCAGCTGTCCTTGGGCATGGGCTTCCTCTTTAATCAAAGTGAGTTCCCTAATGGGCTCTAATGACATTCGTTTGCCATTTGGGGGTACCTGATGCGACACTTGAGGCAATGCCGTTATTTCTTTCTCTTAAAAATGTAAAATAATTTTCCAAAATCAAAAAGGCAGAAATATTGCCCAAAGAAGTTCAGTGAAAAAAAAATAGCACTATTATCCTGGATTTGGGAAAGTGTTACACTCCTATATCTCACCAATGATGATAGGGTCATTTCATTTTTAACTTGGTAAAAACATTCTGTATATGAGAATAACAGGTCTATTGGTGACAAAAGATCGCTCTGTAGATGCCATAACTGGATATCCTGAGTTGAGATGTGGATAAAGATGGTAATTTAATGATAAAGATGTTACTCACATCTTAATAATCAAATGTTTTACTCTCTTGATTTTGAAAGGCGTTGATAATGGAGGGAAGTACCATACACCAAAATAATACTTACAACTAGAAGGACATGTTCAAGGCTTCCTTTTATCCGAAATTTCTAATAATGATGTAACTAAAATGTATGTAAGAAAGTGTTCTCTGAGAAGTTGAAAGGCGTATTTAGTGGAATCGATGGGAACGTCTCTCCAGTATAAGCTGGCATATAATTTATTAGATGTAATAAAAATATGATGAAATTTTAAAGAAATTTCTTAATAGCTCCTCATTTGGGTAAGATCGCAGATTGGAGGGGACTGATGAAATTTAGTTTCAGCTTCCTGCAAGCCAGCATTGAAAGATAGTTGCTGCCCGTGGTAAGTTTGTATCTTGTCCATGTCTGATGAAGCTTTAAGCTCAATAGATAGTGTATTTGCCCCTCAAAAGAATCACAAGGTGATGGTTATGTTAATCCATTTGATCTAAGCATTTCACATTATATATGAAATCATCACATTATACCCCATAAATGTATACAGTTATGATTTAATAAAAAATTAAATAAAAAAATTGAAACAAACAAAAAACCCCCCAAGACTCACCAGAGAAGACGCGTTCCTAACTGTCCCTTTTACTGTTTTCTGCTAACAAGCCAGAACAGCCAGACTCCCAGGTCCCAGGTTGCAACAGAGCCAGATCATTCAGCAGCATGAAAAGGAAATAAAAGGATAGAACACAGTGATCAGTGGAAACTTCCCATGCGGTTTCTCCACTAACGAGTGCCCCTGACCCATCAGCTAATAGGCGGGGACAGCGAGTCGCAGAGCAAATTGAGCACAGTCTTAACTCAGATCCAGACAAGATGCTGCCTCCATGCCGCTGTGATCTCCAGAGCCGTGCCTCTCAGAGACTCAGCCTCCCTGTCACAACTGGGGAGACTAGTATCTGTTCAAAGGGTTTTTTAAAAAATAAAAAACTTCATTCTGACATGCCATAAACACACAATTATCAGGAGCCACTGTGAATAGTGATTGACTAATCAACCAGATGAAAAGCACTAGCTTGACCTTTCAAAGAGGCAGGAATCCAACTTCTGCAACGTGGCAGGCTGAGATCATTGCATCCATTATCCTCGTCATGACCCTGTGATGCAGGGATTATTATTTAAGGGTTTGAGAGGTTACCAGACCTTTGGCAGAATGACTCAAGAATGGGCACTCACAGCCCCCCATTACACTGGAGCCACCTGTACGGTCTCAGTGGCAAATATGCATTAACGTGACGGAAAAACACAGTGAGGGGATCATTGTTGCTGGACAGGTAAAGTCTTCCCTGCCTCAGTCTTTAAAATTTTGGATTTAACACCATGGTTTACAAGGTACTAATAAACTGAATCTATTTTTCAGTTACCCTTTAAAAAATTACTTTTTGAAAACCAAAATAATAGTAAGTATGTCTCCCCACACTAGGGTGACCAGACGTCCCGATTTTGGCGGCACAGTCCCACTTTTCAACAATTTGTCCCACATCCCGCGGCGTTTTAAAAAAGTCCCGCTTTTTGGAAAGTGCACCAACAAGCTGGAGAACAAAAAGGGAATATACGGTTTTCAGCCGCCATATGGCTATTTCGCCAGAATATGAGTTTTATATTACTTTTGTTAATTTTATAATGTTAAACTGTAATAAATAATTGCTGAGAAGTGATTACTGAGAACTGCTTATCAAAGTTTGCCTTGTTGTCAGGCCCTGCCCTGCGCCGTCCCCTGCGCTCCGCCCCTTCTCCACCCCCTGGCCATGTTGTCCCGCCTTACAGATGTTAGAATCTGGTCACCCAACCCCACACCTACAGGTCCTCATTTCTTCTGAAAATAAAATAGATTTAAATTGAGATTCATATTTGATGATTATGGTATTTTATAGAAATTAAAGAAATAATTACAGTTTATATAATGCTCTTTTTCTGCGGATTCCTCATGTGACCCCTTGATTCATTTACTGAGTGAGTGCCTAGTGGCCATGCTGGTTTTATTAAGTCAGGGTTCTCCAGAGAAATGGGACCAGTAAGGTAGTGTGTGTGTGTGTGTGTGTGTGTGTGTGTGTGTGTGTAGGCATGAGCCACAGACACAGTGGCTCACGGATGCACTCTGGGAGGCTGAGGAGTGAGGATCCCTTGAGCTCCAGAGTCTGAGACTAGTCTGAGCAACAGTGAGACTCTGTCTCTACTAAAAAGTAGAAAAACTAGCCAGGAATAGTGGTCACCTGTAGTCTCAGCTACTCTGGAGACTGAAGTAAGTGGATGGCTTGAGCCCAAGAGTTTGAGGTTGCTGTGTGCTATAATTATGCCACAGTACTCTAGTCTGGGGACAGAGTGAGAGTCTGTCAAGAAAAAAGAAAGAAAGAAGGAGAAAAAAGAAGGAAAAAAGGAAGGAAGGAGGGAGGGAGGGAAAGAAAAAATTAAAAAAGAAAAGAAACCCCAACTGTTTGCTGGTGAACACCCTCTTGCCTCAGTAAATCAAAATCAATCCTCTTTCTCTTTAGGCTGTCAATGAGTGGATGGGACCCACTTGTGTTATCAAAGGCAATCTGCCAATTAAGTGTTAATGTCATCCCAAAATACTCTCATAAATTTCTAGAATAATCTGGGTGCCATGGTGCAGCCAAGCTGACTTATGAAATTAACCACACACAAGGTTTGCTGTGACACAGAACTGTCCCCAGCATTCCACATTCCCCAAGGCATCATTCAGCTGCCAGAGTGTTTTAGGCATCTTGTTGTGAGTGTAACTTTTATGTAGTAGAGTGAAGTCTGCCTTTTTAACGTAAAAAATTAAACTACCAAATCATTTATTTTTCAGTATAACAGTGAAGAAAGTGAATAGTTAAAGCTTCTGTTTTTGTATCTGAAAAACCACAGAGATGTATGATTGATGTTAACAGGGACACCATCTCATGAAGGATCCCCAGAGCAGAGGGAATCTGCTTCTTAGAGATCTTTCCATTATTATTTTTTTAATTCTGGAGATCAAATAAAAATTACTTTGAAACATAAAAGTACTGACTTTTTAACATGGGACGGGATAAGGCAGGACGTGTTAAAGTCTTTATGGCAGCAGGGCCCTGTGCGTATTGGCCGCAGTTGGACTATTTAAACTCTGCATTGCTCACTACGCAATGTTGGTGTTGATGTCCCGTTTTTTTCCAATTCACTGAAATCAGCTGTGGCAGAAAAACTCAAACTGAGTTTTTTGTATAGCCCTTCTATAAAGCAATCACTTCCAGGAATTATATTTACAGAAAAAGAGCAATCCACTCTGGAGATAATGCATATGATCACATCTGCTAAAAACTGCAAATCCGTATTCCATTCTTGTAGTCCCTGTTTTACACCATCACCTGCAGCTATGTTCTGTTGCCATTATTTTAATACTAGTAAGAAGAAATCAGCACTAAGAACCTGGAAATACAGGACCTATTTTGTCAATCTGTAATTATGTAACACCAGATTCATCTTCTCCTTTCAAGAATAACAATATAAAGGCTCTAAGACTGTAGCAAAAGAAACAGTTTGAAGTGAATACATTTCCTCCTGAAACACCTTTAAATCTTTGCAGAAACAAGGATGGAGGTGCCACCGTGGTGAAATGTTTAAATGCTCTGGATACAATCAAATCCTCTGGAATATTTGTAAAAACTATACCAAATTGTGCGAATGAAGCAGCAGTCTGCTTACCAAAAACAAAATGATAGTCCTCTATCCAAGTGACGCTCTTTGCTCTTTTAATTTTGTTTTCGGTAACTTTTTAATTTTTATAGACAGATTTGATTCCTGTAAAGAATTTGTAAAAAATATATGTAATAGAAAATCTGGTGTCTTTTTATCCAGCTGTGTCTTTCTTTTTGAACCTCTTCTCCGAGCCTTACTGGTGGTGTCCCTTCTTCCTTCCATTGCGTGGAAGTCTGATAGTCATCAACGTTTCATTAAGACACACGACTGTCCATGGCATTTCAACGTTCCCAATGTGGTCAGCTAGCCAAGGAATTCTTTTAGGTGATGATTACTCTGAGGCCATCAAATTCATTTCTATTTTTAAAATAGCTTGCATTTTCTTAAAGCCCATTACAGAATATCAAATCAACTTGATATTAACTATTGGAAATATCTCTTTATGGAAACCAATTTTGAATTCTACTTCAACTTTTATTGAATCTATTTTTTAATCAAATACTGGTCTTTGCAGTTGAAGATGAAATCTCATTTGATTAATTTCAGGCCACTTTTTTCTAGGCTTTTTGTACTATTACACGATGTCTCGTTGCTTGATATCCTCTCTCATCGGAGAATTTAATTAATGTTATTCCCAACCAACTGAGTATCATTTATGAAGATGTTTAACAGAGTAGAGTTCAAGACTACTCTGAATGAATCAAAACACTTCACACCCCCTGTCGAAGCCTCATAATTTGCCTTTATATGGTATTTCATGCCTGGCTCATCAGCAAGCTAGATCTTACCTTATGTTAAACCTGAATACTTTCCAGTGGGAGTCTCCTCGTATCCTCACGTGTAAATGATTTCTCCTTACTCCAATCTGGGCATTTGTCAGTTAGCAGGAGAAGTGATTTTCTTTTTCAGTCTCATTTAATAGTCTTTTCTGAAATTTAATATTGTTTGAACATCAGGAAGAATTCAAACTCATTTTACTTTTAAAATGTGCTTCCCATCGATTTGTCCAGCAAAGAAATGAAGGAACTAGATTATATATTTTAGTATTTGTTCTAATTAGATGAGTGCCCAATTGTGAGTGATTAAAAGTAACTCCACATTCCATTTCATGGATCTCGCTTTACGGTTTTAAATAGATGTTAATTAAGGCCGAGCCAGTGAGGAGGAATTTGCAGTTGTACATGGAGGAATATGAAAAGAACATTTTGTGGAGAAAACATAAGGTTATCTACGCTGCGTTTAATATAGGGTAGTAGAGTGCAGTGTTCAATCGGGTCTCATTATGAAAAGAGAGACACGGAGAATGTGGAGACTGTGAACAAGAGGACAACAAGTAGAATGGAATGTTCTGGGCAAGATAAGGAACAAATGAATTTCAAGTGAAAGTAATGTCTGAAGAGAAATGTAATGTCAGCGCTCAAGCATTTTCACACTCACGTCATGAGAGTGAGACCTGTACTTGAATGCCCTGGTCATCCTCTTAGCAACTGGAGAACTTTGAATCTCTACTGTGCGCACAGTAGGTCTAATACCTGCTTTGTTCAGCTACTGTGAGGAGCAAGAACAATGTAAGTCTCCGTGCGAAATATCAGACACCTGCCGAGGTCCTTCTGTAAAGGACAGCTGTTACCGTTTCTACGAATTTTATCAGCTACTCTTCATCAGCAATTCTGGAGCAGAGTCACACGGTGCTCTTGGAATCGTTAACCACAGAATCGCCTCTGGGTCTGTTGGTGTTGGTGGAGGCTGGAAGGGGAGAAGGAGAGGCGCCTGACCAGTCTGCCCTTCAACATGTTCGTACCAAGATGAGTTCGGCACAATTCAAATTTTGCTGACTACATCCAGGTACCACTTTCACTCCTGTTTTGTTTTTCTCCTTCCTCCCTCCTTCTCTTCTTCCTCCTCCCTGTTTAGAGATGTCTTTCAAGGTAGGTGTGAGTCCCTGCAGGGCGTGTGGGCCTCAGGCCTGACCCAGCCTTACATCTTTTCTCTGAAGCGTGATCATGTGTGGCAGATAAAGAATCAACTTGGTTACGTTTTGTTTATTATTCCTTGTTTAACAACAGCACGGAGGATGGCACACATCAAAATGCTGGCGAAAACATAGGCATAATTTTGTTTAGACCGGAGTAAGCTGTTTCAGACAGGAATCTCTTTTCTTCCTTTTGTGAAATTGTGATTTCTCTAGTCCCAACTCTTTCTTGGGTGGTCTCGATACACAGCAGGAGAAACGAGGCTTCGGCAGCTCTCACTGTCTCTCCAAACGCCCCCTGTCCTAAGAGTATAAACTTCACATAATTTTCATCAAGTTTTAATGTCCCTACTCTTAAAGAAGATGAATTTCTTAAAGTCCTTTAAGCGCTCACTGCAGATGTAAATAACTGCTGAACAGTTTTAAACAGTTAAGTATTTTCTGTACTTTTACAGACTGAAAAGTTTTATAGGAAAATGAGGACATAAAGTAGAGCTGGGTGACTGTAGTTAACAAAAATATATTATAAGTGGGTGACTCATACAGTAAATACCCTGATTTTATCACTACACACACACACCCATATATATGTGTAACGGAATTTCACAGGCACCCATAAATCTTCACAAATAGAAAGAATGTGAAAGAAAAGAGAATTTTGTAAAAAAAAAAAAAGGCAAAAAATAACTTATTACCAGATATATAATGGAAAAATAAACTTTCATTGTATACCTAGAATTTCCTTCAGAATAAGATATGTAGATTTAAAAGGCACAGATTTTACACATTTGGGTTCAATTCAAAAGTCAACAATATGTGGTATGTAATCATATTAAGGGGTGGCGGTGGGACAAGATGAACAGCAAACCTCGTGACTCGACCAGTTGCACCTGGGGGTGCTGAGTGCTGATCGCCAGAGTCGAGGACTCTTGGGATTTATACCTCACTGAGACAGATTAATGAAATCAAACACACACAGACTATATATAATACATATATATATATAAACATACTGTAAAACACACTATATATATATAAACACACTATAAAACACACACACACACTCTCTCTCTCTCTCTCTCTCTCTATATATATATATATATATATATACACTAGTCACACTTGTGTATGTGCCACTTTCATTTAATCCTCAGTAACTCATTTTAAAGATAAGAAAACTAAGGTGTGAAGAGCTAAACCAAGTAGCCCAGAAGCACACAGTTATAAATCGGTAGAGCAGGAACTCAAAGTGGGCTCACTCTAGAGATGTTTCTACCCATGATGCTACCCTACCTGCCTGGGTTGCAGTCGTGAATTAAAAGCTCCAGAAACTGTAGGGAATTTGAGAAAATTATGAGAGCCGTTGCAATCCCTTGTGATTACTTCTTGACATAATTAGGCCCGGGACTGAGAGGGGGAATAACCAGAGCGGCTTCCTTAGTCAGCCTTGACCATCGTCTTCTGTTAGAACCGGGGAATGGGCATCACACCAGGAACGCAGGGAGAGAGGGAGAAGTGGGGTGAAAGGAAGGCGGGAGGCTGCAGGGCAGTAACAATGCCGTGGACTAAACACGTACGCAGGTGCTACAGCGGCAGTAGTAATGCCGTGGACTAAACACGTACGCAGGCGCTACAGAGACAGTAACAATGCCGGGGACTAAACACGTACGCAGGCGCTACAGCGGCAGTAACAATGCCGTGGACTAAACACGTACGCAGGCGCTACAGCGGCAGTAACAATGCCGTGGACTAAACACGTACGCAGGCGCTACAGCGGCAGTAGTAATGCTTCGTGTTGCGGTACATTGCAAAACAGCGTCCAGTTTCTTCACTGCCCCCTGGTCCTTTACTGTCCTGGTCCCTTTGCCGTGTGACTCTGCAGCTCTTCCCTGTAAGAGGCAGCCTCTGCTTCCTCAGTCGATAAAGCTGGGCTGCCTGTGACTTGCTCTTATCAATCGAATGTGGCAGAAACAGCCTTGTGCCAGGTCTGAGTTTTGTTTTGAAGAGAACTGGGGATATTTTTTGTCCTGTGTCCTTCACCTCTGCCACCCTGTAAGATGAGAGGAAAGATGGTGACACGTGGCTTCTTCACTCTCACCGCACTGGCTGGCAGCCTCCAGCCATCTGGCATGAGCTGTGTTACTTAGGAGGAAAAACTCCTTGAGAAGGCCAGTGCTTCCAGCCCAGCCTGGTCCCCATCAGCAGAACCGCCCACCTGCTCCAGAGACTCGTGAGCAAATAGAAATGTCACTAAGTTCGCAGTGTTTTCTTATACAGCAATAGATAAAGTGATAGGCATCTATATCGTCTCCCCCAAGCTTTAAAACCACACTTTGGGTAGATATTGAAGGGGCCAAGGGAGACCTTCCCCTTTATCCTCTGAAAAATCAACTCACAGAAGGCAGATCAGTAAGAGAAATAGCATTCAAATTGATTAGCATGCAGAGGCGGGAAGGCCTAGTGATTTCTCACTGTGCAGTGAGGTAAGGTCGTTCTACACCCTTCTTTCTCTGGGAAAGGAAAATGGAGAAGTTTGGGTGATTTTAGAGTGGCAGTCAATGATGTTCAGAGAAATTCAGTGGGCTGAAAACAACACAAAATAACCTGGTGTAAAGTCTGTTGTGTCCACAGAAAAGACAATGATTTGTGACAAAGTCTGTCTGGGATCCTTGGTAAGCATCCGTCTTTCTTACTGTGATGTGAGTCAATGAGAACAGAGAGGGGACCAACGGGAGCATTTTCTTCTTTGGTGGCGCCGGACTTTAGGCAGATGAAGTCATTTCAGAAATTAGCTTTATCCTGTATTTGGGAAGAGACAGGAATGGGAAGAGGGGAAGTCAGAGAGACCTTGTGGCCGCTCCTTCCCATCATTCCGAGTAATAGTTTCTGAACCCTAACAGGGTGATTACCACTTCAGAGAGAACAAAACTCCATTACAGTAACACAGCCGTGGTGGGGTCACTTACACCCATGTTGTCTTCAGGTCTAGGTCCTGTCCTGCTCAGGAGGGAACGAGTTAAATAATTGCCACCTGTACTAGGGATCTGCAGGGAAACAGAATGAGAAGTTCCCTGACCTCCCTCTGTGGGCTGGAGACCCAGGGAGGCCAGAATTCAGTCTTGGTCTGAAAGTCTGAGAAGCAGGGTAGCTGGTGGTGTAAATACCAGCCTGTGGGCAAGAAGAGGTAGGATGAGGCGTCCCAGCTCAAGTGAGGGAGGAGAAAAAATCAAAGAGAGAGTGTAAGAAATAGTATCTATTTTGAATATATTGTTTGTAGTTAAGGTTATTCCTTCTACTTTCAATCTATCGAGGCCCTTGATGAATTCGATGGCGCCCACCAGGCTGGGAAGGGCAATCTACTTTCCTGAGATCCTTAGTCCAAATGATAGTCTCACCTGGAAACCCCTTTGGAGACACACCCCAAAATAATATGTGGTCTGGGCACCCCAAGGCCCAGTCAGATTGACACACACAAAAAATATAACAATTGTACGATAAATGAAGATCTAGATTCCAATTTTTCCTTACTTCCAATCCAAATCTTTCAACAGTGACCCAAGGCAAGCTTGCTTTCGAAGAATATTCCAGGATGGGGAAGGCATTTTACATTTCAGCACAGCCAGTCAGCTTGGTTAACATTGTGAAAGGTGGGCCGCAGTCCAAGGCTGAAGTGAAACTCGTTTATTTATTCCACAAACATTTATTAAGTCCCTGCCATATGCTAGGCCCTATGTTTGGCACTATTGTGCAATTAATTTAAAAATAAAACCATGATTTCAGAAACAATTCTAAGCTCAGTGATTTCGTCTGAGCAGGATGGGTTGTTCACAAAAACGCAGACTAATTGGAAACCTCGTTTAAATGCCGTGCTTAGACTGCGGTGAGAATGCTTCAGATCTAAAGGGAAATGAACGTAAAGTTCTGAAAAAACCGTCAAAATAATTAAGCATATGAAGAATGGTGCGTGGAGCCAGATTTCTCCAACCCACTCTCTGGAAAACACAGTGTAAGTTTGGTGCAGCTGGTTTATAACGCTGGGTCTGGTGCAGCCAGAAGCCCTAGTGCTGGAAAGTGCTGGAAGATTGACCCGGCTTTAGTGTTGCCACAATAGGGCAGGGAATCAACAGCTCCCGGCATGCTGGGGCCCCGACCCAACTCGGAGCGGCATTTGTCATTGGCTTTGTACACAGCTCCATTTCTTCTCCATTGCCTCCAGCTCATAAAAGGAATCTTTCTAGCAAATCCTTTCTGTGGAGAATTCTAGGCTTGACCAACCATGGACAAATAAATTTTCTCTCCTGTCACAGTGTATAATTTTCTCTCTCTAACTCCTGAGAAGGGACCATCAATAGGAGTCAATGGTATTTGCCTTTAGAAAACAATAGTGTCTGACTCCAAATTTTACAAGGCCTTTTCTATTTTCCCATTACAAAGAAAAGTCCCACACCTTGTAACTGCCGGGTGTAAGGAGTGTATTTCTACGTTAAAAAAGCCGATGGGACTTGTATTTACATTATTATTATTAAATACAAAGGGCATGTTCGCATTTTTGTCTTCCGATGATCTCACACTTTTACAGAGGTGTCCAGCCCGTGGCCCGCGGGCTGCATGCAGTTTAGTTGAAGACTGTTTTCCCATCTGTGGTTTAGATATCACAAGAAGTATTCATAGACTTTCCTTTTGTTCATCAACTTCTTATGCTTTTGTGTGTTTAGGCCCGAGACAACTCTTATTCTTCCAGTGTGTGGCAGAAAAGAAAAACAGTTGGACACCCCCGTAAACGTCCTATATGGACAAAAATAGGTAATTTCTCCTTCTTGGTTAAAGTAATGAAAATGCAGGCCCTCTGTTTCACATCTCTGGATTCAGGAATCTGCTTTGGCATGTATAAGCACCACTTCAGGGGCCCAGGAATACCTAGAGCTTTCCATTTTGAGTTCCCAAAAATATAGATCCAGATCCAGTTATGTAATAATACTGTCTGTTTTTAACCTGTCTGCTGTCAAGTCTACTCAGTCAAGGCCAACCATTAAAGTAGAGAAGCAAACCATTTCTAGGGAGGATGAACTTCTCTGGTTCAGACTCTCCAGGTAGGCATTGCAATGCTATACAAACACCCGAGGTTCTGAAGAGGCCATCCTATGTGGCCTAACTGGGCTCTGGCCTTGTGAATTGGTGAAGCTGCTCTTCTGCTGCTCTGTTCAGAGGGCGTGCAGCATTAAAGAGGTAGACCAGCTCTCCACTGACTTGTCATTAACCCCCTATCCTCAGACCAGCTCAACAAATCTTTATTGAGGGCCCACCAAGTATTGTCATTTGATGTTTTATTATGGTTTATAGGTGACCGGATGAAACTTCACAAGGAGAATGTGATGTCTATTTGCAGTTCTAAATTGTATAGACATCAGAGCTGACCCTCACTCTATGGGCCTTTAATTTGTTTTGACACATGAGGTCACATCAGCTAGAGCCTTAGAGGGCTTCTTTTTGTAAGAGTTCATCATTTACCCACATACTCCGAGCAAGGAAAATCCAGAGACAAGCTTCCTTTCAGCTTTCTGTCTCTGAAGAGGAGCTCTCCGACGTGTGGCACAAGTGCGTGTCACTTTGATGGCCGGCTGCCACTTCACAGAGCCGTGTTGATTCTGTCACTGGTACCACTGATCCCCCCAGCACCTTTTCTTCTTCCCTCTCATTCAGACCCGCGTTCAGTCTGTCTCGGATCGAGCGCTGTCATTCCCGCCTTTGAACTGTCTCCGTCGCTGCCCTCCTCTCCCTTCCCATTACCCTGGCTCTAATCGGAGCTTGTGATTTTCACAGGGGTGCTCAGCTGATTTTTCTCACTCTAGTCTCCACCATGTCTATTCCATCTTGCGTACTTACATCAGTCCACTCCTCCTAAAGTCCTGCTCTCGTTCTATCCTTCCCTGGACATCTGACCATCTAACAGAGTGGACGCTAGCTGGTACCTCTTCCTCTCTTCACACAGAGCTCCCATTCATCCCAGAACGCCACATGGGCACCTGAAACCAGCACACTTATCTTCCCTCAATGCGTCGGTTATATTTTTCTCCCAGCCCACAGCTTCCCTGGTCTCGCCTCTTATTTCTTAACCTCCTGTGTTTTTAAGGACCACACAGTTCCGTTCCTTCTAAGGCCGCTGTTGTCTCTGAGAGCTTTAAAGCACTTCTGTACGCTTTGTGCTTCTGCAGTGCCCACTGACACTCCGTCACGTCACCTGTGGTATTATGCCCGCTTGCTGTGGTTGTGTCTCACCCTTAATAAGGAGTCCTCTGCTAAGAAAAGATAATATGTCTTGTTTAACCTTGTAAAATTACTCCATGTGCCCAGAAGTACTCGACTCATAGTAGGTTCTCAATGAAAACTCATCAAAGCACTAAGTAAATCTTTCTTCTTTCAATGCCTAACTCTAAACCGACTAGACTTTTAACATGGTGTAGTTTATGCAGAGGTGGGGAATGTGATAAGTGATACCAAGGGCCTCAGACTGAGGAGCTTTGATTCACTCCAATAATCTACTTGCTTTGTGTATAATTGTGTTCTTTTCAAAAACTCCCCAGGGACAGAGACCATATCTCTTAGCTCTTCAATCCTTTGATGGTGCCGGGCACAGAGAGGGTGAGTGAGCACTTGGTGATTGCAGTGAGCCCACAATCCCTAGAGTTTGAGAGTCCCCAGAACTGTAATATTCAGAAGATGCTGACAGTGCCCAGTTGTTCCCCCAACTGAGATGTGTGATCTTAAAGGCAGGGAATTTAGCTGATATAAAAATTGTGATTTCTCACATACATGATATTATTTGTTGTACACAATAAGTACTAAGAGTGGATATCTGCTGAATGAATGACTGAATTTTAACAACTGAGACCTAAACTCTGTTGTGGCTGAGACAGAGCAAGGTGAACGTGGAACCTGGGGGATGTCCTGATGAGAGGCTATCTGCAGACTTCCCCGTGGACTCACTCCCTATCTCCCTCCCAGCTTTAGTTTTCCCTTTAACACTTAAAATTGAGCTGACTGCTTTGCTTATATGTCTGGTGTGTGAGCTCTAATACGTCAGGGATTTTTGTTGCTTCTTGTGGTGGTTGGCTCACCACTCGTGTCAGGAACAGGGTCAGCAGAGGATGATTTGAAGACCAAGTCTGCCCTATTATCTGTTTTTGTTTGTTTGTTTTTTTCATTAAAATATCAAACACAGCCATCAGTTTAGTTTAGCCTATTGTTTAATGGATATAGTAGTGAAAAACTTTCAAAATTGAATAGTTGTAACAGAGACTTTATGGCTCCCCAAACACAGTATTTACTATTAAACCCTTTACAAGAAAAAAAAATCAGCTCTTTATCTAGAGAAATGCCTGACACAAAACAGATATTCAGTAAATGTCTGCTATGTAAATGACTCAGATAATAAACAGACAGGTCCAAGGGAAGTTCAGATAACACTGTACCATCTCGGTCCCAGAGGGGTTTATGTGTCTGAAAATTCTGGAGATCCCAAAATAGATTCACAGCCATATTTCTTGATCTATAGGAAGCCCAGAGTTTAGCGCAAGAGAATTTGAATCTAGCCCACATTGGGATTGATTTGTATGAGGCTTTTGTGGAATCCTCAAAGAAGATTAGAAGAAAATATTAATAGGGTTCCTGAAAGAAAATCCCCACTGGGTAAAGGAATCTGGTAACATTGGGCAGCTGCAGATTCAGGCTGCTTTGGGGAAGTGGTTATGTTGAGTAATAAAGGGTGATGCCTGACTTTCCTCTAGCCCCATCTCCTCGATAAGGATTGTGCTGTCATATTAAGAATAGAGCTAGGAATTTAACTGTGGATCATAAAACCAAGCTGTGGGAACCTTCTTCTCGGAAAGAGCTGGCTAACTGGAGCAGAGGTGGCTGTCTGGAGAGGGGCGAAAGCTTTGGTTGTTTCTATTTTGGTAGAAATGAGCACTAAATTATGGGCTGAACTGCGGAGGTCAGGAGACCAAAAGGATGTTTGGGACCTCAGAATCCAGACCTGAGGGGTCACAGCACTGCAGGCGGCTGCTCTGATGACATGTCAGATCTCTCTGCCAGAAATAATTGGAGTGTGGTATCTCTGAAACAGACTGGCTGGCTGCCTCATCAACTTGATAGGAGCTTATTGCATTGAGATTTGGAGTATTGCTTAAAATGTAACAGTGTTTTACTTACTGGTTGGTGATCCCAGAGATAGGCTGGATCCAATATCTGTTAAACCTCAGAAGAAATAAAGAATTCAGTTTAATTTTTCATAGAAAAATCACTGAAAGGAACTTATGATACCACCGAAACGCTTTCAGGACTTAATACTAATTGATTTAAATTTGATTTCACGTTAATAGTTAGCTCCACAAAAACTTTTGCGCCTACAAACTCAGAAACCATTTTAAAAGATCACAAAGTACATCAAAGGCTTGTTTCCAACTTAATCTGGATCCAGACTTCAGATAGCAGCGACAGACTGTGTGATGAGAACAGAGGGTTAAGCCACACTGATGCTCTGAAATTTCCAAATGTGACTGCATTTCTCTCCTTTTCCCCTGTGAAATGAATCTGCCCTGAAACACACACACAGGCCCTTGACGCTCTTCCCTCAGCCTTGTCTCGTGGCTCAGCCGTCAGTAGTGTTTATTGTACATTGATTGCAAACAAAATATAAACCAAATCTTCTTTTCCTTGAAGCAGCACAGTACACACTGCAGGCAGTAAATAATGACACAGAATCAGAACAAACAGCCGCTCCCGTGGAGTGCAGGATGGCAGGTGGACTTTGCTAAAAGTCAGAAAGTCGAGAATTTGGTCTGCACTGGCCAGAGGCACAGGTGACCAGGGAAGGAAGAGGTGACGTGGACTTGGACCCCACAGGCATGGCCGGCAGGCTCATTAAAGGAGCGAAACACAGAGAGAGATTATGGGGAGCCCTGAGGATTGTGCCATGAACATAAAACAGAAAGGAAGGAAAGGAGGGAGGGAGGGGGAGAGAGAGGAATAAAGAGAGAGGAGGGTAGAAAGGGGATCATGTGGGGCCTATGGCTGTGATCCCAGCACCGTGGGAAGCTCAGGCAGGAGGATCCCTGAGCTCAGGAGTTTGAGACCATGCTCAGCAAGAGTGAGACCCTGTCTCTATAAAAATACAAAAAATTAGCTGGGTATTGTGGCAGGTGCCTGCAGTCCCAGCTGCTCAGGAAGCTGAGGCAGGAGGATCACTAGAACCCAGGAGTTTGAGGTTACTGTGAGCAGGGTGGACACCCCAGCACTCCAGCCTGGGCAACAGGGTAAGACTCTGTCTAAAATAAAAGAGAGAGAGAGGAAACAAACAAACGTCCTATCTTTTTTTTTTTTTTTTTTAAATAAGAGAAAAAGTCAAAACCCTATGCAGCAACAGCAGGTGTGTTTCTGAGTTATTTCCTTGGGGCCCCACCCATGCCGTCTCCTCTTCAGTGTGTCTGTTTCTGTTTTTTGGTTCTGTTCCCACCTGTTCTTCCCAGATGCACATGATGATGTGGAATCTAGGACTAAAGCAGAGCTAAAGAAAATCTCAAAATATTCATTAAGAACTAATGATAGGCAAAGAATTGAACTAAACAGGTTGGGCATAAAGAGAAATATTCCAGATCTGAAACTCACAGTGTAGTTACTGAGTAGAAGGTGAAGAATTTTAATAAAATGTAAGAACAACCAATTTGTTACTCCATTCCCATCACCTCCACAGATAGAGTTCCATTCATCTCACATTATAGCACTTATTTATACAGATTTATACAGGATAATTCCATAATCCAAATAGCTCTCTAGCGTTAAAAGCAAATTCGGCCCTGATTCTGAGATGTTAGATGTGTTTGAAAAAAATTATTGAATTCTTATAAAATCTCTCATAAATGAAATATTTACTTGCTGAACTGTTCACCTGCTGTTGCGTTCTGTCCCCCTGGGGTTTGTTCTCTCTTTCCCTTTCTATTTAACATCTTTATAGTTGACATGGAGTTTTTATTTTTATCTGGGTCAATTAGGATAAAGAGAAAATCTTACAGATACCATGCTGGGTTTTTTATGCCTGTTTATCTGCTGGTATGGTTACATAAAATTCTGATCCAAAGAAGAGCATAGTTCTGGGGGGAAAACAAGGAAATGAGAATTCCGTGCTGCCCATTTTTGTTTTTAGAGACTTAACGTTAGAAACGAATGTTTTAGAGAGGAGTTCTGTGTTGTTTTGTTTGTTTTAATTTCTTTACTTTCTGAATTATAAATAAGAAGAGTAATAAGAATATATGAGAGACCAATGAAGAATTCAGCCAGTACTGGGTGGCTTGCCTCTCTCCGTTGGCATGTTCCCAGGGAACGCTGAGTCACATGCTGTAAGGTACAATCTATGGCCTGGGAAATTGTGGAATGAGTATCCCTCTCGGCTGGTTCATTGATTGAGCAGGGTTGCATGACAAAATCCCTGTTGACAGGAGATGTAGACCCTTCGGTTCACTTGGAAAATGCAAAGCCGGTCAATCTTGTGTGAGAATTATCAGAATTCTGTCAAATTTTACCCATCAGTGGTAAAGGGGGGGGGTGGTTTCTGTCTCTCAGGAGTAAAAAGCTTTATGTATTTTTCTGGGAAAGACTTCTCCTTTCCTCTCTGCTTCATTTCTCCATCATATAAAACACAACAGGACACAAAGCCTTCTTTGTGGTTCTATAAAGTCACTGGCTGTTTACGGGGCGGCCACACCAACCTTGATTTTCCCGTGAATTTCATGTTTGGGGAACCCTTTGTCAAAGGAGAAAAGCCGGCAGTGGCAACTGCTCTGAGCAAAAGTGTAGGCTCAAAAGCAGCAGCTTGCTCAAGGCCCTAAATAATGAAAGCTAGTTGTTTTCACCTTTCTCCACTAAAGAAACGTTGACTGTCATTGTTAATAAAATGCCATTTGTCGGCAAATCTCCAATTAGTTTAGTGGGTGTTCTCTTTACCTCAGTCTTTATTCCTAGGTCTCAATTACTCATTAAAAAGTATTCTATAATGAGGGGCATTATATTTTGACATTTTGGAAATGTAGCGATGTAGGTAACTAGACAAACCCTCCCCCTGTGAATAAGCAAACAATTTTAAAAATTCAAAAGCAATTTTTCTTCTTGGGCTGTGTACTTTTAGTACAAAGGAATAACACACAACTCTTTCAGGAGGTTCAAACCAAGTCATTACAAACACACTTCTTTTCACAAAGAAAAGGGGAACAATCTTTCTTTCTTACTTCCATAGGCTCATATATAATGTGAAAGAAATGGAGATCTCCTTACCTCATTTTACAAAATGTACATTATGTTGTTTGGAAATTGTTCAGAAAAAGGAAGGCGGATCCATTAAGCAGGAAGTGAGACGGCTGCTTGTAAAACAAAACCTCAAAGAGCCAAATGACCCTCCAACAGCAGATGCTTTCATTAAAAGGGAAAGTGAATATTAGTGAAAGGAGTGATTAGCAGGCAGAACGATGGTTGTTGTGGAAGGAAAAGTTAACTTTCTTCTGATAATAACAAATGCATCATCTCGGGAGTGCGGCTGGAGTGGAGCTACCCAGACACCTGCGGAAAACCTGGGACAGAAGCAGAGAGAGAAAGGAACTGCAACACACTTGATTTTATACCCTCAGTCACTGTATATAGGGGGACCTGAAGTTCATGTGCGATTTGAAATAGTGTAGCATAGTAAACTGCACACGAACTATATGGTCACCCTGTATAGGGACGAGAAAAGAGAGCTGAGAATCCAGAAACTAGGACCAAGCAATTCTAGTTCTATCCAGAAACCAGAACCAAGCAATTCTAGGTCTATCCAGAAACCAGAACCAAGCAATTCTAGGTCTATCCAGAAACCAGAACCAAGCAATTCTAGTTCTACCCAGAAACCAGAACCAAGGAATTCTAGTTCTATCCAGAAATCAGAACCAAGCAATTCTAGGTCTATCCAGAAACCAGAACTAAGCAATTCTAGGTCTACCCAGAAACCAGAACCAAGCAATTTGACATTAGAACACCACACAAAAGAAGAAATTGTGGAGGGAAATGAGAGGGCATCTTTGAGACCCTGTGCTGGTGAAGCCGGCATTGGATGGAAGCACGTCTTCCCCATCCACCTTCTGTGTGGTTTATGCAAGTTGAGAATGCCAAGACCTGGGACCATGAAAGTATTGTAGGTGAAAGAAAAGGGAAACCAAGAAAGAAAGGGGTTCTAGAGGGTCATCTTAAGTGGACGATCAGTCTAACCATAGTAGCAGAAGGGATTTATCAAGAAATTGAGATTAGGTCTTCTGATTTGTTTAGCTCTTTCTTCATGATATTTTTGTATTTTCCTTCTTCTTTCTAATATGCATCAAATGTTTACTCTGAGCCAGGCACAGTGGTAACCATTCCAAATCCATCAACACCTCTGATCCTCTTCAAAACCTTCCGAGGTAGAAATTGCAATGACTCTCAATTTACAGATGTAGAAGCTGAGATTTAGACAGATGACATCACGTACCCCAAATCACAGACACAGTAGTGGAGACTGGGATTCAGTATTCAGGCCTCTTTAGATTAAGATGACAACCTGAACTCTGCCTAACAAATGCAAACAATGTAACCTGCACAATGTAGTCATTTGTACCCAAATATTAATTTGAAATAAAAAAATAAAGTTGATGCTTTATTATTCACTATTGTCACTTATGATATTAAAAACTCGGCAGATACTTAGAGCATTATCCAGGGATTCATTTGAGAGTCAGGATCATGTTTTGAAAAAACCTTGTACTGCAGCGGTTCTCAACCCATGGGTCGTGACCCCTTTGTAACAATGAAAATACATTGCAGCATTAGGAAGGTTGAGAACCACTGTTGTACTGGCTCTTCCTGAATTAAAATGGGTGTCGGAGTGACTAACACATGTGATTTTTTCTGAAAGCTACACAGGTAAGTAATAAAATGCTGGGGGAAAACACAGAATATCAGGCTGTTTTCTGAAGGAGATTTAAGCCCTATCTAAACACTGTATGATTTACATATGAAAAGAAACTTCAACCTCATTAGCCATCTAGGAAATGCAAATCAACAACAAGGAGATACTATTTCATATACCCTAGAATAACTAAAAATAAGAAGGATAATGTTAAATGTTGTCACAGGGGCAAGTACAGCTGCAGTGAGCGTCTAAAGGGGTTAGCTTCACTTTGGAGAACTGTCAGCTCTTATAAAATTAAAATCATGTCTATTTTATGGTCTAGAAATTCCACGCCTAGACGTTATGTGAGAGAATCAGAAACAAGTATCCACAAAGGCTTGTCCATGAATGTTAATAGCAGCCTAATTTACAGAAGTCAAAAACTGAAAAGAACGCAGATAGCCGTAGATGGAGCATTAGAAAAAGGTGGTGTATTCAAGGATTGAAATGCTACTCAATACTAAATTTGGAATGAACAAATGCTGCATGCAGTGTGGACAAGTCTTCCAGCCATTCTGGCAAGCAAAAGAAGTGAGATGATTCCATTCATATGAAATAGGAGGACAGTTCAATCTATGGTAAGAAAAATGAGAGAGTTCTTGCCTGTGTGTGTGAAGAGGGGAAGGGATTGGCTGGAAAAGAGACATGAGAAAGCTTTTTGGGGTGGCAGAAATGTTCTGTGACTTGTTCTGGATGATGGTTACACCATGGCACAGTTGTCAAAATTCATGGCTTTGAAGACTTGAGATTGGTGCTTGTAAATTATGCATCAATTCTGAAAAATATATGTAGTTTTGGTTATCACCTCCTTTCTCCATTTACAGAAGAGAAAACTGAGGCTCGAGGAAGACAGATAAGATTATATGGCTCTAAGGTTTTAGAATCCATAGTACTCATGCTTTTATATGATTTTAAGTCTCTCCTTCACAACGTACCTATATCATTAATAAAGCAAGCAAACAAGTATATTGCAGCATGCTTTCAATAATCAAAGTGTTAAAGTGAGGAAATTGCAAAGACTAAACCATCAAAATTAACTAGTCTGGGTGCTTTTCTGGACATAAGCCATCAGCAGCTCTGAAACTCTTTATATAGGTGATTCTAGCCTCAATGTCCAAGAGCAGCTGAGCGTTTTTTCCTGAGTACTTAGTCCATCCCCTGAAAACACGCAGGGAAGATGCCTCGGCCCCTTTCTCAGGACTGCAGTTTGTGTTTAAGGATCCCTCCCACGCTGGCAAGCGCAGCGCGCAGAGCGCGTTTCATTCCACTGACTCGCTTCTGCAGACGCTCACAAAAGACTGGCTTCCCAGCACTCCAGTCAGACGCGCCGTTAGCAAAGTGCCATCAAACCTGTGTGATCACCACCTGCGTGTAAAAAATGCCAGCAATAACTTACCAAAATATTTCTAGTGAAAATATGACTTTGACCCAGATGGCAAAATAGGCGGCGTTGGCCGTAAATCTGCGTCAGTAAACGGCAGGTGGCGGGGCTGCTGTCTCCGAGGCTGCTGTCTCAACACTGTCTGCACCGCCTTTTCTGAAGGATCTAAAAATTCTGGAAATATGGGAGAAGACACAAAACACTGACGGGGACTCTGGGGTGAGGCTGTAAGTTTATTGAAACTTAGGCAACCCGACCTTGGATTGGGGGTGCAGGCCTGAGATGCTGGGAATAAGAAATGCACACTGAGGACGTAGCTGGGAGGTGCAGACTCTGTCTTCCTCACCTAGAAAAGCAAATGTTCTCTAAACGCTAAAGTCGGCTTACCTCCCAACTGCTGCTCCCTATCATGACTGCTTTTATGCAGAATGAGACAACAAATATGGCCAAGTGATGAGGGATGTGGTTAAGGTGACCAGATTTTAACATTGGTAAAGTGGGACACCATTGACCAGGGGGTGGGGGGGTGCGTGGGTTCAGTTCTTAATTAAAAATTTGGTCTGTATGGAGCAACAAAAATTTTCATAGAACTCGAAAATAGTATTGTAATATATACTTTTTAATTTCAACATAAGTACAATTTACAAATACACATTTAAAAAATTATGTATGTAGAGTATTATTTTATTCTTTGGCATATTTCTTCTCGAATTCTAACAACTGATTAACAATGCGAACTTTGATAAGCAGTTCTCGATAATCAGTTCTCAACAATTATTTGTTATTATTTAAGTTTAACATTATAAAATTAACAAAAATAATATGAAACTCATATCCTGGAGAAATAGCCACATGACGGCCGAAAACCGTCTATTCCCTTCCCGTTCTCCTGCCCTTCCCTAGCTTGTTGTGCATTCTTTCCAAAAATTGGGACTTTTTTAAAACGCTGCAGGATGCAGAACAAATTGTTAAAAATCAGGACTGGCGGGACATCTGGTCACCTTAGATATGGTAGAAATAGTTGGTGATAATGTTTGGATTTGGGGACAAGATGACACCCTATTCAGTCGGGATCTAGTTTTCTCCAAAGGGGAATGGATGTATTCATTATCCACCATCCTACGAAGAAGTGTTTAATCCTGGGGTAAGGAACGGTGCAGAAGGTTGGATTCTGGGAACAGCATCTCCATTGCTCTTTAGACCTGGAATATTTGAGCCTGGTTTTGAGACGTGCCTTCTCACGGTCGGGGGGGTGGGAGGCTGTCACATCCACAAAGGGCTCCATCAGGAATTCCACCCTTGGTTTCCAGAGCTGTGCAGCCTCCGGACAAGGATACAGCTTTGTGTAAAGATGTTTGATTCAAGGTGTATTCTAGATCCTTAGAATAGCATTCCCTTCTCCCAGATTGTGGCCTGGAACCTGGCATTTCCACTGTGGTTTCAGCAGGCTGTGGAGACACACGGAAACATCCTTGACGGAGCAGGATACAACCAGTGGATCACGGGTCATGCGTCCATTCACACACCGCTTTGGCTAGTGAAGGGGGTCTGGTTAATGAGATTTCTATACTAATGGCCTCCACATACCATAAGCCTTTAAATAGTGAATCTGGCTAAGACCCTAATGGCAGGAAAAGCAAGTGTATTTGTGGAATTTATCTATTCCTGTGAGTACACACCTGTGAGCTTTCTGGAATGCAAGGGAACAGTGGAGTCACCTTGCAATTAAGTGGCTAGTCTTCCCACACAATTGTGCCATACTGAGGGCTCAGCATTAGTAGCTGTGAGCAATTCTCTTAGTAGGACGTTTGTTACCACTAGGAGTTGGCTCAGCCTAGATAAGCAGGAGCTGAAGCTGCTGGACCCACCTGCAGTTTTCACATTTGCCAAGTCAGCCACCTTGTTGCTGTGCCCATTATTGTTCCAGCACTCATGGGAGCAGCAACAGCGTTTGGCTGCAGTGACGGGGCAGGTCCTTTGGTCTGCTTGGCCGTTCAGTGGCTCTCCCACTGTGGATGTTCCTTAGGGGACGTCACCAGGTAACCAGAGGTCATCTAGCTTTGTGCCCACATCCCGTGGTCCGGCCACATGTCGCCACCCCACTCCTCCTTGTCTGCGGCTTTGTAGACTTTCACTAGCAGGATGCTGAGTAGGCCGCCTCCTCACTGTTTCTTTGGGCTACTTCTCTTTCCACACAAAGCAGATGTTCCGTCCGCTCCCTGAAGCCCCTCACTGAGCGAGCTCTGCTGCACCACGATGTGTCTCGAGCGTGCTCTGTGAGTTTATACTGGAGCCACTGTTCATTTTCAGCTCATGCTCTCACACAAAGGCGAGTCTCTGGACACCCCATGCAGATACCTTCCTCCTCTATCAGCTGGTCACGGCCGAGCTCCTGTGTGGCCTAGACATGAGCTAAGTGTGGGGAGCAGGTGCAGGGGGCTACCGGGGGGTTCTGAGTTATCTGCAGCCTGCCTGGGCCTCTCATCCTGCTGTGCTCTGTCCCAAATCTGCTTCTGTGATGATCCTGAGGGGTGTTCCGCAGCGATCCTGAGGGATCAGCCTCAGGATTGGGTAGTTTCTGAGAATCACCACTGGGTGTCCCATGATGGTGTGTCCTGTCTTTACCAGGACTCAGTGACACACAGGATGGATATTTCGAATGCCCTGTAATTCTGCTGCAAATGTTGTGATGTCTCTTCAGAACTCTGGAGGCTGGTGATTCTGCCACCAGGGTTTGCCATAGAGCTATGTGGCTTCCTTTTCCCATCACACATAACTCCAGCACCCTGAGATCCACAGGATTGTGTGACCCCTGTTTGGGGCTGTTGTACCTCAGTCTGAACCTGCTCTGAGCTTCCCTTAAACTCTTTTGTCAATTTGTACAATTCTAGGTATGAAATGAACACATCCTCTTTTAGAAACTGATAAGATCCCCTAGGATATTGTTTTTTCTCTGTATTAGGTGGTACAAGATGCAGTGACTTTTTCTTTACTTAGGACCCTCCAATTGCTCTGGACAGGCTGGCCCCGTGAGTCACCCAGGGTTTATCCATCTCCGGCCCTCTGGATGCACCTGCTCAACCCAGGCCTGCAGACGGTCAGCGGCCCCTCGCTCATCTGTATGATCAGCATAACATCATGGATGTGATGGATTAATGGGAAGGACATGGGTGGTCCGATGGGCCAGACCTCTTCAGACGATACTGTAGCAGAGGGCAGAAGAGTTACCATAGCCCTGGGGCAAGAACCGTAAATTAATACTGTTGTTCAGTTCATGTAAATGTGAACTGTTTCTGATTGTCTCTTCTGATTGAGAGAGAAAAGAACACATTTTCCAGAATAATGGTTTTATATCTAGTTCCTTGGGCCATATTAATCTGCTCGAGCAATACGCCACATCTGGCATGGCAGCTGTAGGGGACTGTTGCTGGGTTAAGCTTATAGTTATCTTTCCAGATCGGTCTTGTTTCTCCAGGGTTCAGACTAGTGAATTAAATAGTGATGTTATGTGAGTAAATATCCAAATCCCCCTGCATCATTTAGATCCATCAGGGTGGCTGTGATCTCCAGCTGCGCCCCCCACTCCCAGGATGAAATACGGGTTTGAGCTCCTGCCGGGTCTGGGAGTGGAGGAAGGGGGTTTGCAGCCTTGCACTTACCTCACCCTGTAGTAAAGCTCTCACCCAAGTGGCCCAAGATCCAATAGCGATGTCTTACCAACTCCCAACTGTTATTCTTGTTTATACATTTGTGGACAAGAGAAATGACCATTGGTAGTTCCCCATCAGAAGGTCATTATCCAAGCACAACTCCACATGGTCCTTTATTACCTGACCCTGTGTGCCCTCATTCTGACAGGGAGACTGTGAGGCTGATCTCTGGATACCAGCATCAATTCAGACTATCTCCAACAGGCATCATGATGTGTAGGTGTAGAATTTCCCCAGTCAAATGGTCATCGCCCCTTTGCTGAAGGACTGGAGGAATCAGCACTATTTACACGTACTATGCAATTGTGGGGGGCATTGCTTCTGGAGCCCCTCCCACACATTCATTGAGGGGGCTCTCTGCAAACTGGCTTAGGTCTGGAAACTGATCAAGGGATCATGAATCCTTGCTGGTGGACTGTCCTCATCCTCCTGGTCATCTGACCTTGGATTTTTTTGCTGGTACAATCTTAATAGTACCCTGCTGGCAGTCTGTGTATTTTGCCCCTGCAGATAACAAGCCCATAGTGTCTGTGGGTCAAACTTCCTCGGACATGATTCTGACACAGCTTGCATTTACAAAACGTGACTCCCTACGGTGCTGGTAATGGAGCATTGCCTCTTAGTGTCTATTGTGGTGGGGTCTTACCATCCACACTCGTATCAGTGGGCCCAAATCTACAGTCGCTCTCCTCCTTCCAGGGTCAGTCCAGAGAGCGGCTGCTGGGCTTTCAGTGATGCTGGAGCCATCCCTCTAGAACATCCCCCACGGCCTTGGTCGGTGCCGTGCCTTCTGGCCCCCACATAGAGCACAGTCATTCACTGGGTCTTCCAGCTGTGCATTGAAAATCCACCCAGCATTCCCTGACTCTTGTGCTCCCTCCTCCCTAAACCTGGCAATGCTGGAATGTCCACTTGGCAGTATCACTTTTTCCATCTTTCCAGGAAACATCCTATTATGCCTATTATGGAATTTAGGACCTCTCCTAGGATGGATCCCTGCTAGTTAAATCTGTATCTTGTGAGGACACACCCATATTCAATTTTATATTCCCGCCTTTTGGAGTAAGCACCCTTGGAATCCAGTCCCACTTGCACTCACCAAACCCCAGTTAGTCTATCTTATCTGTGTCTGCCAGTCCATTTATCCTTTTTGGGATAAAGACTATCTCATCCCACCTGGGTTATTCTGGGATTTTATGAGAGTTTCAGGCCAAATGCCAGAAGGGGAAGGGAGGGTAGGGCAGGTCCTGAGGTTAATGTGTATCTCTTTGGAGGAGAGAGGATTTTGCACTGTCTTTCAACGGTTACAGTGGCAAGTGCTGGCTATTAATCAGGAGGCCCAGCTATGTCATAGGCTCAGAAAACTCAGGGCATCAAACGTTTTAGGGGCTTGTGCCCAGAGATTTCCATTTTGACCTTCGCCTTTCTTTGTTCTTAAGCTTCTTTCATGTTTGGCCAAAGTGACTATCAAATCCAGAATTTGGCCCTCAGCTTTCTTCACCTTTCATTAGAGCCGATGCTGACTACTGTGTATTAAACCAAAGAGGCACGCTAGATTCTGCATCTAGCTTTCAACTGCCTGTTACCTAATCTCAGTATATTTTTTATAAAACAATATTGTTCAATAGAAATACAACATGAACCACTTATGTATGTTCAAATATTTCTAATATTAACATTTGTAAAACAAACCAAAAATGGGTGAAATTAATTTAATGACATATTTTATTTAACCAGTATATCTAAAATATCATCTACATGTAATCAGCATAAACAATTAATGGGATATTTTACTTTGCTTTTGTATTGAGTCGTTAAAATCGGATGTGAGTTTAATACTCAGAGTTCATCTCCCTTTGAACTGGCCACATCTCAGGCACATGAGAGCTTCACACACTAGTGGCTCCGAGCACCAGTGGTCACAGCACGAGCCACCTGGTGCTAACACAGTTGTGTGTGGTGTTTTCTGCTTATGTTCCAGTGACACCACTGCTGGCACATGCCCATCTATCAGAGCGCCCTCACACTCTCCTGGGTTCCTTGAGGGGCTGTTTGTCCCCGGCGCTGTCTGTGCTCCCCCTTACTAGTGAGGAGACATCATTACTAGGTAGCGTGCAGTCTAGCTCCCAAAACCAAAGCCCGTCTTCTGACCTGCCTCTCAGTCTGCTCCAGGTACTGACTGCTGCAGACCAGGCTCTCCAGAAGCAGATTCTGAGTCTGCACCTCATATGTTTAGCAGAGAACAGCATCTGTGATGGGAAAGAGGAGGGAAGTGGGAGGGCCGAGGGAGATTGAAGTACTGAGGAATGTCCAACACATCTTTGACGAGCTGATGGGGAAGTCCTAGAGCTCAAATGGCACCCAGAATTAGCCCTTATTGGTGAAATGGCTGGGACATGATTCCACTACCTTGCTCAGTAAAGGAGCTATTTCCTGCCTGAGTGTGTGAAACAAGGTTTTCCACTAAGGGGATGAAAGCACATGAGTGTATTAGGGGGGCTGAATATTGCCAGAAAAGGAGGAGGTTTGAGGGAAAAAGAAGGTCTGAAATAGTTGAATGTAGAAAAGCCAGCTTAATAAGGAAGAAAATTAAGATTTCACATACTGTTGCGTTTTCTTTTGATTTTTGTGGTTATGAATTTGAGTTCAGACCAAAAAGCAAAGTAGATTGGGTTTTCTGAACTTCCTAGATGATTGATAAAGGATAATTGAGATGAGAATATTTAGAGTATTTGAAAGAAAATTGATTTTATTGATGCCCTTTGAAATCCAATTTGAGTAAAAAGAAATTGAGGATGAGGAGGAGGCAGTGAGGAGACTGTTGACTGATAAAGGAAAAGTGCAAAGTTCCAAGAAAGAATAATACGTTAAATCATTTGGGACCCATCTTATCAGTGGTCATGGGCCGACGTGAATGGACAGAGAGAATGATGAGTGGACAAAGAGGAAGAAGAGGGAACGGAGGGCAGAGTTTCACCAGTAGCACCATCAGTGTAGAATGGTTTCCCTTGTACGGGCCGAGAGGAGGACTGGTTGGAATCTAAGGACTCAGCGTATCTGCAGGCAGTGGGGTACAGTGACGAGGACAGTGGACACTGAGCCAAAAGACCTGGGTGTGAAACCCGGTCCAGTTATTTTCTCTTATTCCTTCATTCCTTTAGTCAACAGATGTTAATTTAGCAACTTCTGCATGCTTGATAAATGTTTCAAAAGCCTGAGTAACAACAATCAACAAATCGAAAACGTCCCTCCCAGGCTTACATTCTGATGGCGTTACATCTCCAGGGAAGGAAGAAAGACTACAAGTAATTGAGTAATTAAATAAAAGATGTAATTTCAGATGATAGTAAGTACCATAAAGACAAGGAAAACGAGTATTGAAATAGCCAAGGACTTTAGCCAAGGGTGAGTAGCCGGCAGCTAAGAAAGTTAGATCCAGGGAGTAGACATTGGATCTGAGAGGCAAGAGGGAATCACACAAAAGTGATCTCATCAGAGGGGGAAGGCGGGGCTGTGTTACCCCAGACGAGGAGCTTGGAGCGGGACCCTCATTCCTTCATTACTAACTGGCGATAATATTCTCTCTAAGTTACTGTGAAATATAAACCATGTAGGACCGAGCACCTGCTGGACAGTCGTCATTACAGTAGGTTTCACCTTCCGTGTTTCTGCACAGAGAAAGTCCAGTTCCCGCGTGGTTTGAGGGGTAGGTAGGATCTACCTTTGGTGCTGACGCCTCAGTTTAGACCTGAGGTTCCTGTGAAGGTATTCACACATGCTATACCAGAAGAACGTTTTGTCATTATATCTGTTGTTAGAAACCACCAGAGCCTCACAGAAAGTTTTTCTTGATACTTGGAACGTTCTCAGGAATGCCCTCTGTTGGAAAGCACCCTTGAGAAATATAGGCCTTAATAGACAAGGCTCAGGAGACTTCACTAGTCTCCTAAAACGTGCCGTTTCAGCCAACTCCTTCAGGAACTTTGAATGTGTTTCGATGCTGGACTTTGCTGTGGGATTACAGTATTAATACTGTTCCAGTTCTATTCATGATGGTCATTAGATTACCTGGCTGGAAAATTGCTAAATTTACTACATGACGAGTTCACATGTGTGTGACCTGGTGGGGAAGGACCCCAAACTGTCCGTTTGCACCCTCTGTGTCCAAGACACACCATGATTTCAGAACTGTCATTAGGATATAAAAGGACCTGATTTCCTTTCCACTTAAACTGAATAGAAGAACAGCCCTCGTGTTCTAGGACACAAAGGAAAGCCAAACTGTGGGAACCAAAGTGTGGGAACCTCTTCTTTCCACAGAAGTTGCCCCCCTGCCCGCCACTGCCAGTTACCCCAGAGCAGGACTCTTATGAGCAGAGCGGACTGCCAGCTTGAGGACACGAAAGTGGCCTTTCCTCTAACATAAAGCAGCTTGCTTGCGGTGCATGATCAAGTTCATTGGCTCAACCTTCACAGTTCACTGACGATAGGACACTCGTGAAAATCTTTTACTTTTTAATAAACTTTATTTTATTTTAGATTTGGAGACAAATTGCAAAGGTGGTACAGACTCCCACATAACTCCTGCTGAGTGTCCCCACTGTTCACAGGCTCCGCTGGTGTGGGACATGTGCTACAGCTGATGAGCTAGCGTCGGTAATTAGTAACTAAAATGTATGTATTTTCATATTTCTTTAGTTTTTAGCAAGCTTCCTTTTCCTGCTCCTGGATCTCGTCCAGGCGACTTCCTAATGTGTCATCTCCGTATCTCCTCAGGCTCCTGCTAAGTCCAGCCACTTCTCAGGCTTTCCTTATCTTGATGACCAAGACGGTTTTGAGGAGCGTTGCTTGTCAGATATTTTGTAAAATGTCCCTGAATTGGGATTTGTCTGGTGTTTTTCTCCTGACTAGACTGGAGTTATGTTTTTGTCTGAAGAGAAAGCAATGCCACCCAATTGTAAGTGCCCTTATATAATCGGAAGTCAGGGAAAAGTAACTTAAAAGTGAACAAAACTAACAAACGCTCTATCGGCCAGGTGATTGGAACCAATATCACAAATCAGTCATTAATCAGGTTGATAATAAGTATCTCAGATAAGGTGTGATGAAAGTGGCCCCTTACTTGGGTCATCTCCATCACCAAAATCTTTTACAAGATAATTACCATTGTCTGAAATAGTTTTAGTTTCCCTCTGTGCAAAACTTTTATGTTTTTTTTTTCCTTGAATTGATCAAAGCAGTTTGTCCTTTAGAACCCCCAGAAGATAAGACTTTCAGGAATTACATATTACATCCTGTATCTGTATCCAAGCCACACTAGAGTCTCCTTAGATCAGTGGTTCTCAACGTTCCTAAGGCTGACCCTTTAATACAGTTCCTGCGGGTCATGACCCACAGGTTGGGAACTGCTGCCTTAGACTGTGAAGCTTCTGATCAGCAACGCACAACACACAGATACACATGACTTCTCTGCACGAAGTTGCACATGTCAACTCCATGTTGGAAGAACGTTATATGTCATATGTAACAATAATGCTATTGTGAACTCAGAGTATAGTATAGAGATATTCTCATTTATTTACTTTTGTTCATCAATGCTATGGATATGTTTGATAGCAGAATTTTTCAATTTTGGATATTCAGTTTGCACTTTTTGTTCATCTAGATTCATTGCACTGCAAAATCTTGGCGGGCATACTTCATGTATCTTTGTAACCTCCAGGTCTGATAGAAAACCTGAGAAATAGATGATGCACCAGAAATATTTTGTGAATAAACCAATGATTATGGCAGCCTAGTTTACTACTGGGTTTACCATGCGGGTGGCACTTATATTACTCTTTGGAAAGTAAGATAAATGAGATAGCTAGCTGAATTTCTATGGCAGTAAACTTCCAGAGAGGAGACCAAGGCCTATTCAATCTGTTTCCTTACCTGCCTTTTGTAATGATGCTGGGAGAAGTGTGATAATGCCGGTAATCAAACCCTCAGAGAAGCACAACTTTCCACAAGGGCCCCGTGCTCACAACCCGAATGCGTGGAGGTGTAGCCACTCCACTTTCTGTGCGGCCATCACCTATCAGTCTCCCCCTGCTTCTGCTTTTATGAAGATGTCTGTTCAATAAGCAGTAGGCAGAGATGTTTAAAGGGAGGGTCTTCAATAGCTGTGCCCTTTAGGATCTAATCATGTAAATGGGGAAAGACCTACAGTGACATATAGAAAACAAAGTACAGCTAGACTGTGTTGTTAGTGTTTTTGTTTACATTTGCTTAGACTAATTTGGTTTGCGTTGGTTTAGAAGCCTTAGATAGTTCCCTCCGTGTGGGAGGGAGGAATCACGTATTCTTTCTGGGTGTTGACCACTGTGAAAAATCTCCTCGTGTTCCCTTTTTTGAAATAACAATATGTAGCAAGGTGTTGGGAGGAGGTATCACGCAGCAGATCCTATCCATTTTCACATTAAGGCTTTTAGAAGTTCAGAACTAGCATGACCTTGGACTGCAGAGCAGGTGAAGTGCATCCTCTGGTTTCTTCGAAGACGAGGCAGCTACAGTGAAAGCTTAATGAAGACGCAGGCTCAGTTTCTTCCTAAGTAAAATTGAGAAAATATTGACCTGGACGCTGATTATGGGAGATCAGTAACACATTGAAATCACAGTAGTGATTCAGTTTTTTCGTCCACCGTTTCTTGCTGATGGTAGGAGGGGTAGAATCTATCCTGAGTTCAAAACAGACTTGAACAGAAAATACACACTACATAATGAAGACTTTGAAGTTGATAACGGACCTTGGACAGTTTAAACAATTGTGTCACAGTTGTCTCTTTTCCTTTGACTGGATTCCATTCCTCACTTTTAGATTATTAGAGTGGTGTTTCCTCTTATGACTTTTAACTTTTTGGTAAAGATCGGGATGTTTTACTTTTCCTTATAAAAGGCTATATATGTCATGTGTGATTTTGTGCAATTTTTTACAAAAATGTTTCTTTATACCCATTTTATTAGTATAAATAAATAACATTTTATGGGTGGCACCTGTGGCTCAGTATGTAGGGCGCTGGTCCCATATACCAAGGGTGGCAGGTTCGAACCTGGCCCCAGCCAAATTGCAACAACAAAAAAATAGCTGGGGACCGTGGCAGGTGCCTATAGTCCCAGCTACTCAGGAGTCTGAGGCAAGACAGTTGCCTAAGCCCAAGAGCTGGAGGTCTCTGTGAGCTATAATGCCACAGCACTCTACCACGAGTGACAAAGTAAAACTCTGTCTCTGGAAAAAAAAAATTACAAATATTTTAAAGGGATGTAATGTGCGTCTATTTCTAGGAATTGAGTAGAAAGCATTTTCACATAAAATAGAACAAATTGTGATGTATGACCAGTCTCATTTTGTAATTTTTATAGTTATGAAAACAGAAGGGGAAAAAATTTCCTTGAAACTCTGAGAGCTTCCTTGGTGATGCTGTTTGCCTCCCCCGGGCAGATGGGTTTGTGCAGAGTGAAAGTCACTTGGGTAGGAAGTAGGAACGAACGCCAGTAAAGGGAGCTGCTTACCTGATTCCTCACCTCTAAATTTGAGAATTGAGTTTCTACTTCTCACTTGGGTATCTTGAGCTGAAATGCTGATTTTAAACAGTTTGGAATGTTTGTTACCTTAGAGTTTGTGAATGAGGACAAAGTATAAACTAAGACTAAATCTGTTTCATAGAAAAAGAATCAGAGCGTTACCTGCAACTAAACAGGAACAGAACCTTGACTTCCTAATTACAAGGACTCAGTCAAGTCGCTGAGGTTGGAATGCAGCGTCCCTGACCTTCTTTTAACTTGGGGTCTGTTGTAAATTCCCTTCATAGCCACTTCTGATCAGTCTTGTTTCTGGATGTTATATTGTTATAATTATTTATTGCATTGACATACGTTCTTACGACATAAAATGTTTGCTTTTCTGTCCATAAAGGTTCAAAGTTCACATTTTAAATTGTAACTCTTTACTAGCCATATTTTGGTCGTTAACTGCACAGAATTCAGTGTGATATACTATCTAATAACTGTTCAAAATATCCTATACAGTATTTATTTTAAAAATAGACGGCTGCCTCTGTGCAGCCCATGTGCCTAAGTTTGTGTGGTACAGTAGGCTTGCAGCGTGGTGCTTCACAGCAAGGCTTTGAGTGACAAGTCAGCCAAATGTGAGGTCAGATCGGACATGGACTGATCTCAAAACTTGGGGACATTACTTAACTACTCACTTTTAAAAGAATGTACTGAAAAGGGGTAAAAAGAGTATTGCATTATAAAGCCATTGTGGGACTAAATGATATATTATATACAAATAGCCTACAGAATTTTGGGGAAAATAATAAGTTTCCCATACATACAAACTTTTGCTTATATTATAGCAATTTCCTAAAGCAGTTTACAACTTCGACACAAGGAATTATAACTGAAGGAAGAAAAGTATCAGCTGGATTTCTTTTTGCAAGGGTGGATAGGAGGAATTTCCAAAAGGATTTTGAGTTGAAATTATCTTTTACACTGCACAAACCTACATACTCATTTGATACTTTTTAATATTACAATATTAAAAATCTTTATTAACATAGAGCGATACTCCTTAACTGTTCTAAGCCCTGAATCATAGGGATTCCAACTACAGTGTTAAAGAGAGAACTTTAAGATAATTTTTTAATTCAAATGGCGATTAGCTTCAGGAGTTAGATGTTTGAATAATTTATAAAGAATTTCTTTAAAATTCCGATGTCACTTTCATCTTCTTAGCCTGATCAAATCAACAACTGATGAAACTAAAGGATAAATTGATAAACTAATAAAACTAACCTGGAAAGCTAACCAGATCCACATGGAGATCGCAAAGGCTCTGCTGATTATGGCCTGGCTTTTCATGATGCATCTTATAATTACTTGTCATCTACCCGATTACTGAAGTGTGGGGGTTAAATCTTGCTTAATTTTAGAACTAATAACACAAATTTATTGGTAAATGTGTGGCAGATGTTTCGCAAGCTAAGTTACTACGAATTTTTTTAAAAGGCAATAGATTAAAATCCCTGTATCATTTTGAGATTATTTTCAGTCATTTTTATTTGGATAGTGAGAACTTGAGTGGGTTACAAAAGCAGATTTTCCAGAGTCATTATTCTTTCATTAACCACTTAATTTCGGTTTGCTTTTCCAACGCCTGTTACGGCAAAGATGAATAAAAATTTGCCATGTAAATAAGCCAGGTGCACATGCATTTCACTCCTCTGCCTGTTAGACATCACAGCAGACAAGTAGCTAAGCATTTCACAAAGGGGACCTGAGAAACTGTAAGTATTGTTTGCAAACTGTGATGAGCGTGCGAGGCAATCGCTAGCTAATACGACATTCCAATTACCTCCAAAATGGTGTGAGTGGGTTTTGGTGATATTCAAGAAGAGCGCAAAGCTTCCTCTGTGATTTCACATGTGAACCTAAGTTGGACGGTGTCTCTCTACGTATGGAGTCTGTGCTTACACTGCGCCATAAGACCAGCGGCTGGACCGTGGCCAGCAGCCTTCCTCCAACTGCCTTGCATGGCTGACATCTGTTCTTCCTAATTAATTCACCTTGCAACATTCACAGTCCTTGGGAAGCTTGGCAGCAGGGCCCATGATTGCTGTTTAATATCAAGTTTATAACACATGAATAAATAAACACAGCCTCAGATAAGTGTTATATTCCTGTGTAATCATTTCCAAATATTACCTGGAAAGCTAGCATCCTATAAATATCAAACATGAAAGAAATGTTAGGGCTGTGTTCTAGACTCCTGATTCCTCTCCTTGTTAGCATTAAGTTTGATTTATTTTTTTGTATTCTATTCATGTTTAATAAATTATAATAAAAAATTAAATATTTTGTATTTATCAGATAGGCAATAGAGACACAGATAGGAAGGTCATTTGACCAGCAGAGAAGTAACCATGTATACCTTTTAATTAATTCAACAGATGTTTATTAAGCATCTATTACCAAAAGAAGTTATTCTAGGCACTGGGGGTCAACAGTGAGCAAGAAACAAGGTTGATAAAAATCCCTATTCAGGGAAGTTTGTAAGAACAGCGTCAGCCATGCAAGGCAGTTTAGTGAGAGGGGACAATTACTAAAACACATAAGCAATTTATATGCTATGTGCAAGGTGAGAGGTTTGGGGAAGGAATTTTTCTTTCAGGGAAGGTGGAAAGATAAAAACTAGTTAATAGAATGATCAGGGAAATAATTTTTGACAAGGTGACATTTGAATAAAAACTTAAAAGAAGTATAGGAAAAAACAGTGCATATGTCCAAAGAAAGAGTCCAAGGAAACAAAGCTGAAAGTCGTAGGCCCTAAGGCAGAGAAGTGCCCGACGGCAAGGAATTCTGTAGGGCTGGCGGAAAACAGTCACTGATGATGGATAAGTCAAAAGCTGTGGAGTGACCACTGCTGGTCATTGGAAGGACCTTCTCTCTTCCCCTGAGTGTGATGGTATATTATTCTGCTCGAGCTGCAGTGACTTAAACAACAAGTAGTTATCTTCTCACAGTTTTGGAGGATGAAGCCCCCGGGCTGCTCTGCGGTCGGGACTGGCTTATGATGAGGCCTGTCTTTCTCCCTGGCACGTAGCCGTCTTCATGGGGTGGCCTCACCTCGCTGCCGCTCTGTGCAAGTGCAGAGAGAGAGCGTGCACACGCTGCTGTCCCCTCCTCCTGTGAGGACATCGCTCATATTAAATTAGGGCCTCACCGCTATGAACTCATTTCACCTTAATTACCACCGCATGGGCCTATCTCTAACCCTCTGCAGTCATGTTGGGGTTAAGGCTTCAACATCTGAATTCTAGGGACAGTGAATTGGTCCATAGCTTTCTTACCTCTGCACCACCACCCCTGAATTCACGCCACTTGCAGAATGCAGTCACCCCATCGCAGCAGCACAAAAGTATTAACCCATTTCACCATCAATTTCAAGTTTGAATTTTCACCTAAATAGCATCTAAGCCAGATATAGATGAGACTCGAGGCATGACTCATCCTGAGGCAAAGTTCCTTGTAGCTGTGAACCCTGAAACGATATGAGTTATGTATTTTCAAATACAGTAATAGAAGGATTTTCCTCTTTGGCTAGATGCTTTGGCCTCTAAGCCCATGGTGGCAGCAATACTGTCCCCAGTGCCCTAGGCAGTGTCCCTGCTCCCATGGCTCCTTACGGGGCAGAGTGGGCCCTGAAATGCAATCAGTGAAGGCACCCTGGGAAACGGAGGTGAGAGCAGCCCTGCTCCCTGGGCAAGTGCGCTCTGGGCCTCTGGTGGGAGGGACAGCCCTGGTGATCTCCTAATAGCTTCAAAGACATTCTTTTTGTTTGTTTGTTTGTTGTTTGCTTCTTAAAGGACAAAGCATGTCCACATCTGAACAGTTCTTTTGGCTTGTCCTAGTTTCTCACCATGTGGATTATCAAATCTATGAGTAGTTTCTTTTTATTTTATTGTTAGGGAATCGTTGAGAGTACAATGAGCCAGGTTACACTGCTTACGTTTGCTGGGCGAAGTCCCTCTACTAAGAGTGTCTCACCCCCAACAGGTGCTTCACATACCATGGCCCCCACCCCTCCCTCCTGTCCTCCCTCCCCTCCCCTATTCCCCCTGCCCCACCATGTACTAGCATCAATTTTCCTCCTATCAGAATCGATTACATTGGATTCTTGCTTCTCCAGTCCTGTGATGCTTTACTAAGAAGAATGTTTGTACAAAAATTGTAAAGTCAGCCTCCTTTTTAGTGGCTGTATAGTATTCCATGGTATACACATACCACAGCTTGTTAATCCGTTCCTGGACTGGTGTGCATGAATAATTTCCTTATGGAGTGCTTGTCTAGCCACACCTTTGCCTTCCTCTCCAGGAGATGTTTTCTTATTATTTACACCAGGCCTGAGCTGAGATTTTTCTAACTCGTAAGTTCTGATTTCTTCCTGTTTAACAACTTCTTCTTTAGCTCATCTCTCTCCCCTCTCATCTCACCAGAATCTGTAAAGAGAAGCCACGCTGCATCTTCAACACTTTGCTTAGAATTCAGTTCAGCTAAGTATTTAATTCCACTGTTCACACTCTGTACCATCCACAACATGCTAGACAACAATTCAGTGGCATTCTTTGCACCTCCTAACGTGGACTACCATCCTTCCAGTTTTGAAAGCACTTTCCCATTTTCACCCGAAACCTCACCTGAGTGGCTTTCGTGTTCGTATTTCAACCAGCACTGGCTTCGTGATGACATATGGACTCTAAAACAGTACGAGCCGTCTCTGCAGCCTTCCGTTCTCCTTTCAGAGCTTTCATCAGAATCACTTTTAATGTTCATATTTCTAACAGCAACACAATTCAAACCATAACAGATGAACAACTATTGGAGTGTTTTGAACAGAAGAGCAATACAATGATGTATTTTATAATAATTACTGTGGCTTCTGTGTTGAGAATTAATTTCAAGGGAGACGGATGACAGCAGGAAGAGGCTCACAAAGCAGAGACAAATATATTTGCTGATACTGGATGTGGAGAGTGAGAATAAGAGGGAATCTAAGGGTGAATTCAAGGATTTGGGTTGGAAAAAATGAGGTGCACCACTTATTAATTGAGATAAGGAAGGAAGGCTGATTTCAAAGCAAATTTGGATGGGAAACCACAAGACTTCTCATGAGACATGTTCTGGCTGAGGAATACATCAGACAACTGGTGGAGGCATTGAGAGGGCAGCATCTTCAATTCAAGGTTAAGACGTGGGGAGATGTGTGTCTGTCAGTCAGGAGAGAGTTGTCTGAGTTGTCTGCTTTTCATCTGGTATTTAACACCATGAAATTGGATAGAATCACGAAAGGAGTAACATAAATAAAGAGGGCATCACCTGTCCCTGTGATGCTGTTATCAGGAAGCCAGGGAGATGGGAAAAACATCAGAGTGGACTGGGAAGGAGAGGCCAGGAAGGGTTGAATGGGAAGTGGGATGGGAAAAACCATCCAGAGTAGACTGAGAAGGAAGGGCCAGGAAAATGGGATTTCCTGGCAGCAAAGTGAAGAAAGTGTTTCAAGAGGAACAAAATGATTGACTGTGTCAGAGGTGTAGCAGATTAAGTAACCTGAGGCTGAGAATTGCTCCCCAGGTGAAGTAAGTAACATGTGCCTCCTTGCAGAATGCTGGAGACAGAGTGGTTTTAGAGGAGTGGTGGTGACTGCCTAATTAGGCATGAAATCAGTTGAGACTATTACTATAGGCAATGTGGCATTTTACTGTCAACAGAAGGTGGTATTAGGAAGGAGAAGAAGGTCAAGATTTTTTTTTCTTGTTGATTGTCTTTTTTTCTTTAGGATTGGAGAAATAAAACACATGGCATGGGCATGACCTAGTAAAAGTGATGTAGGAGAACTAGGAAAATTTGTGCAATGAAGGCTTTGAGTAGGGTCCACATGGAAAGATGAGCCTGGGTGGGAACAGAGCTCTCTGTGAGAGTGAGGAGGAAGGCAGAGAACCAGGGCAGAGGAATATGTGTTGAGAAAAAGTACTGCTGATTGACAATAGAATCACTTAGGTGTTGGTCGCCCAGTTCCGATTCAGTCTTGAGCACCTGCCATGTGTTGGTTTTTCCATTCTTGCCACACTTAGAATGGCCTCCCGTTCCATACAGGTTGCTACAAAAGATACAGCATTACTGTTTCTTTTTTTTATGGCCGAGTAGTTCTCTTTGGTACACATATGTATTTTACTAATCCACTCATGTGTTGATGGGCACATGGGTTGTTTCTGCAACTTTGCAATTGTGGATTTTAAAAATTCCACGGGATCAATTGGGTGAGAGGGAGAAGGGATGGGATTGATTCACACTTAACTGATAAAATGCACAAATTCTGGGTGAAAGGCACACATAATTTTCACTTAAAAAGTACAAAAGCAAAGTATGTAACCAAAAGATGTGTACTGCAGTAATATTCTAAAAATTTAAAAACGAAAGTAGATACGAATGTTATAGGAGAAAGAGAAAGGGAGGGGGAGAGGAGCACACCAGGGTATTTGAGTACCCACAATGTATCACTGTAGGAGACATCAACATCTGAGCAAGATGATCTGCAGCTGAGGCTGGACCTCCGGCCATTCCTCCACGGGAGTTCCTTGTGGGAGGAGCCCGTGCCCTCAGCACATAGTCATTGTTAGTTACTCCCCTCACCTGTGTTGTTCTGGCTCAATAAAAGGCTGGTGCGGTGGTTGCTCAGGGCTACCCGGGAAGTAAAGGCTAGCCCGCCTTCCAGAAGCTTGTACTTCTAATCCGCCTCTTGCCTGGTTCCTTCCTGCGCTAACCGAGACCAGGGCCACAGGAGCCACGGGTCGCGACATATCGCTCTGCAAATGTGATCCTCCCCCCTACCTTCAAGAGGGTCACAGTCTAGTAAAGCAGGTAAGTGAGGACATACATTTAATAATGCAGAGAGGTAGAGCTCTTAGTATAGTATCTGCAGCTACTGATAGAAACTGTGTTGTCATCCCTGTCAATGAAATGGATCAAAGGGGATCATAGGGGTAGGCTGCCAACCTTTTTCCTCTGCTCCGTGATGTGCTGGGGTTTCTCTAGGCAGACACTGCTCTTCTCTCTAAGGTTTGTGACTCTTTATTTTGTCTTAAAAATTTTAAAATATTTATTTTCAGTGATGTTTATTTGGGGGGTAATGTGGGGGTTTTGCTGTAGCACATCTGATTCTACCCTCTAAATGGGCTGGAGAAAGTGGCAAAATCAGAACGCATTCAAAGCTTCAGCAGCCAGCCTTTGCTAGAGCTTTTCCTGCCCAGCTGGGCTCTGCTTGCTCCACGTGGAGAGCAAGGTCCCCGTCGGGAACATTGAGAATGTTTGGCTATTTGTACCCTTTAACATCAGCCACCAATTGGCCAAAGCTAAAGACACATATACGTTTTTAATGACAAGGAATGATACCTAATGGAAAAAGCACAGAGATTTTATGCTTGAGCACTTTCTACAACTAGAGACGACAGTGATGCTGGTTAAACAAAATGAGTCCGGTTTATTTTTTCTAAGGATACTCAATAACAATGATCAGCCCAAATAGAAAATTTATGACTAAATTTATAGTGCCATCTACCTAATCATGGAAGAGGAGTCAGTGCCCAGAGAATGTTATTTTGAAGGAAATAAAAACAGCCAAATAAATTAAGAGAAATATATACATTATTCAGAATCATTCTGAAATTAAAAAATTTTAAAAAAAGAAAAACACAAGAAAGACTGCTGAAGTTATCCAAGGGAACACATTTAATGCTAGTTCTGTAAAGCCAACCTCGGTGGAGTACATGTTTGTGTCAGATCATGTTGTATTTATGCACATACATGATCTCATATAGTCTCACAAAACACTTTGATATGTACTGTGTAATTATCCAAATTTTACAGAGGGAAATAAGGATCATAAAATTGAAGTCATTTGTTCAAACAAATAGGAGAGTTTCAAGGCAAGCTCACTCCACGGTCTATGGCCTTACACTGCGAATAGGACATTTTCATTTTGAATCTTATTACCATGACAAATGACTTAGATCAGTGGTTCTCAACCTTCCTAATACCTCAACCCTTTAATACAGTTCCTCATGTTGTGGTGACCCTCAATCATGAGTGAGTGCAGTGGATGCCAGAGAGTTTCTAAGTCCAGATCTGTAGTTTAAGCAGCTTGCTATGGTTGCGTTTTGTCATAGAAGAGGATTGGCCTGTCTCTGTAAACCAATCTCTGCCGCTTAATCTCAAGGATCCTCATCATTTCATTCCCCTGGGCGCAGTACTTATCTGCTCTGATCAGTTAACCAGGTTTCACAAAAAGCTCTAGTGGATAATACCAGTACTGGACCCCAAAACAGACACCATTAGGGTTTTCTGGTGAATGTGGAGTTTGGGACTGTGTTTGGGCACTTTATCTTTTTACAGCCATGGTGCTGATCACCTTTGATTGTCAGAAAGAATCTGTTTTCCATAGTGCATAACCATGTGGTATAGAAATTGTTTGCCTTTATGTCATGACATCAAAGAAAGTCAAACTTCGAGATGATTTCTCTTCCTTTGCTGGACTAATCCATGTGGAGCCCCCTCTATCCAGCTTCTTTGTCTTGCCAATTTGTTTCAAATGGTCTAATATTGTTGAAATAGTAACGTCAAACCTCTCTGCTAATTCACACATAGGGTGAGATTGATTTGCTTCCCTACAGCTTTTAGTTCATCGTGATCCACCTTGGTCTCAGGTGGCTCATGAAGCCCATTTTCAAAATTAAAGTCGCAAGAACAGACCTTCTCAAACTAAGCTGTGCATTTACTAGCCATACCCTCCCCAATCCTCCATTGATGTCTCCAGCTGTCTGGTCTACACTGGTTCCACAATGGAAGTCACACTCAAAAACAACACAAATTTTTGACTTATCACAATTTCCACAAAATTCCTTTAAGTAATTTGAAAGATAATCACAAGCCAAAATGTGCATTTGAAGGAATGAGAATGCATTTTCACAATAAAAATAGGACAAGGAGTGTCAAAGTAAAATGTTGGAGACAACAACTGTCAAACTAGTAGTGAAGGAAGCTGGAAATTTCATACTTAATAACCTCACCTCCATATATGCACCGTGATAATTTACAGAAGAGTCATATTTTCAGGGTTCTCATAAATGATATTACACTTTTATACTACACCATTCGGTGCACTTGGAGTTAAGAAGCTCTACTTTAGTCTCGGACAGTGTATCCCAAACTTTCCTGTGGATATAAATTACACAAAGATCTTGTTGAATTTCCACTTTTGATTTAGTAGATCTGGGTGTGCCTGAGATTCTGCCTTGGTAACAAGTTCCCAGGTGATATAGGACAACATGCTGATGTCATAAGGCTCTAGGTTATGCAAATATTAGAAATAGAATTGTAGACATATTTGCATATCTTCAGATTTATTAGCTCATTCAGAATTGCTTGCAGATCAGCATAGTCTTCAGCTGTATATGATTTTTCTTATTCATCAACTTGATATTCTCTATTCTTATATTTTTTACCTATGTTATGGATTTTAAGTTGGGTTGTTTTATTTAAATTTTTCTAACTAAGAGTGAAGTTCCACTTTTTGTCGAATATTTTATATAATTGTTCATGAAGGCTCGACACCTATAGCTCAACCAGCTAAGGCACCAGCCACGTATACCTAAGGTGGCGGGTTAGAATCCCCAGCCCGGACCCACCAAACAACAATGATGGCTGCAACCAAAAAATAGCCGGGCGTTGTGGTGGGCGCCTGTGGTCCCAGCTACTTGGGAGGCGGAGGCAAGAGACTCGCTTGAGCCCAGGAGTTGGAGGTTGCT
>CAUYTI010139492.1:0-36287 GCA_963575145.1 Galago senegalensis | reverse complement strand
TTTTTTTTTTTTTTTGAGACAGAGCCTCAAGCTGTCCCCCTGGGTAGAGTGCCATGGCATTACAGCTCACAGCAACCTCCAACTCCTGGGCTCAAGCGAGTCTCTCGCCTCCGCCTCCCAAGTAGCTGGGACCACAGGCGTCCGCCACAACGCCCAGCTATTTTTTGGTTGCAGCCGTCATTGTTGTTTGGCGTGTCTGGGCTGGGGATTCGAACCCGCCACCTTAGGTGTACGTGGCTGGCACCTTAGCCGGTTGAGCTATAGGCGCTGAGCCAATGGACATATTTTGAAGACAACATCTTAAATACTGACCAAAAGGCTGGATATTGAAGTGGCATTTCTGTTTTTGAATGAAACATTCAAGTCAGACTTCTGTAAAGGAATGATTACTGTACAAGGGTTTCTAGAACTGTTCTTGGCCCACAGGAAGTGGCCAGTGTAATAGTTTCGAATGAATCTACTAAGGCAGAGTGGTTCTGTGTCCCTGAGCCACCACTTGACTCCTTTTTCTTTCTTTTTTTTTCCTTGTTATTACATCTGAAGATTCATTTTCAATGGCACTTTTCAATGAGAGAAAAATAGAATGTTTTTTCTCTCTTAACCTTGATTGTATTCTCATTTTGGAGATCTTCAGCAGGTGATGGCATGGCTACTCAAATACTTGTATTCTTGTATCCTTAGGACATACAGAACCACCAAGTCTGGGGTTCTTACCTTATTAGATAGGGGAAGAAAGAACAGGGACCGATGTTTTCTGGATGGCCATCCCAGGCCAGGCGTGACACCTCAGACTGTACTGAGAACCAGTGTGTGGCGGCTGGCTCCTGGTGCAGTGGCCGGGGCAGAGTCTGAACTCTAGCCTTCATCTTTTAAGCTTACTTTCTTCCTCCCTGCTATTAGTTAGGGCAGCTTCTAACTAACTAAGTGACAAGCGTGGTGCAGTCAGTGGTATGGAAGAAGCTGTGAGGTTGGGACAGAAATATCCATTGCTGGCCTGTGGGCTAGTCACATAGGTCTGACCCCACACCAAGACCTTAGCTGGCCTGGTTCCCTGGGTTTTCTTCATGCCTTTTCTCAGGATGGAACAGGCATGGGGCAATCCTGAACTTGGAGCAAGAGTCATATTTGTGCTTTAGAATTACCTGGGGCTGAATCTTGGGCCTGCTGTTTATTTAACCTGTCCTAGCCTCAATTTACTTATCTGTACAATAGGGATGATACCATTTAGGTCGAAGGGTAGTTGGAAGAGATTCTCAGGCATGAAAGGCCTGATGCATAGGAGGCCCTCAGCCATTCTTTGTTTTTTTGTTCCTACAAGTAGAAAGGCTGAGTCAGAAGTCCTGCGGGGAGATTGCTTTCTCTTCCCTCCTTTAGTGTGTCATCTCCGCCTCCTTAAGCTCATGTATTATCTGGGTGTGGTGAGCCCCAGGAATAATGCTGTGACATCAAGCCCTGTGAACACCTTTCACACTACTGGCCTGGTGCCGGGCTGGAGGCTGCCAGCAGTGTCGAGAACTGATGGTGATCCAGGGCTGCAGGGAACAGCAAGTGTGGGTCTGGGCAGGGTCACTTCCTGGAACCGCCCGGCTGCTCCGAGAAGGGAAGCAGCTCCCAGGGGAACTCTAGGAGTCAAGGGGTGGGTTCTGGCAGTGGTGGCAGTGGTGATGGTGGTGCTGCTGTAAGAGCCAGGGCTCCTGGCAAAGCTGGTTTCCAGTCGTGGGCGCTGGAGTGCAGTATGGGACTGGGAACCGTCTGCTCCCCTGCCAGCCACCAGCAGAAGTCTCCCAAAGGCACCTTCAGAGGCAGGAAGAGGGCTGAACATTCCAGATTGGAGCTTAGGAAGGATTTCAGGGCACCTAGGAGCTAGGGGTGTCATGGGGATGCTCACCAGGTCAATAATGCCGGCTGGCAGGCCATCTTGCAGAGAGGAGGGGGTGACAACCATGAGTTCTCTGTCTCTGTTTAAGTCTAGCATTTGGCCAGATGGCCGTGTCTGTCCCTCCTGAGTGACCTTCTCAAGGGCAGGGACATTCCTTGCAGAGTGTCCTGCATGTTGAAGTATGTCCAGAATGGCTGTGGATGACCCCCAGGCAAGATGTGAACTTTGGGATGCCAGTGTGGACGTGTCCCCACCCTCCCTTCTCGGTCTGCCGATGTTCTATTGCTGGGACCTCTTACCTCACATCTTCCAGATGATTCCCCCTGGACATCCCTCATGCACCTGCTGCTCTCCCATCTGTGCTTCTATTCTTCCTTCCACCCCTTCATTAATTTTCCCCTTCTAATCTTCCTTCTATGTTTTACTTCACTGTCTGCTCTTCTACCCAGCCACCTTCCATTGCCTGGCCACTAGCCACTGGGTGCTGTGCCCGGCTTGGAGATGCACTCATGGAGAGGAGGCAGCAAATTCCTTATTCATCTTCTGGAGCTCATCTTCTGGCAGGAGTAAGCAGGAAACTAAGTCATTACAGCACCGTACAGCAGGCGAACAGGGCACACTGGGGAGTGGAGGGTACCGAGGGTTCTGCGGGGTAGGCCTGGGGAAAGTTTTAGCACAGAATTACTGCAGTTGAATCTTGGAGGGTTAGTTGGTTCTCTGGGCCTGTGGGGGCCAGGGAGAGGCAGAGGTGGTGAGCGTGCAGGTTCTGATTCCTGGACATGTATGAATCAGACTTTCAGGGATGGATGGGCTCATGCTGGAGGCCCCACTGCAGGTGCTTCTTTAATCTTTGTCACTTTGTCACCCCAGTGACCCGTCCACAATATGTTCCTGGTGACTATTAGTTCACTTCCTATCCTGTCATTTCCACAACCGAGTTCCTTCTGTACTCGGCTGCGGCCGCCCTGCGCATCTTGTGCTCTTGCTTCCCCGTGGTTTCGAATCTTGACTTTTCTCACTTCACATTAGATCATGACCCTCTTCTGGTGTCGTTCAAAGTTTTAAAAACTTGTTTTGCTTGAGTAGCTTTGCTCCGTGACATTATGCACCTGTGCGGGAAGGTGCTCCAGGAAGAACCCCTTCTATGAGAGGATGGGGTGAAAAAAGATGGCCAGGGCGCCTCACTTTGGAACAAGCACAGAACACATGCTTGGCGGATGCTGCTGGGATCATTGTCATTGTCATTGCTAATCATCAGCCAAGTCAGTCCTGCTGGGCATTCACATTTCCTTCTGCTTTCACTGGTTCTAACACACAAACCCTTTCCTGCATCTCTGTTTGCTTGGCAAAGCCACAGATACCCACCGGCTCCGTCAGCTTTCTTTTGAGGAATATGTCATTCCACAGACAATGCTAGGGGTCACTGCAGTGGTTTGAGCATTCTAATTAAGGCAGTCAACTCTTAAGGAGGTCAGAGGGGAACAATCCTGTTGTAAACTTGCTTTCCTTTGAAGGCAGGTGTAGTTGAGCTGCTCTTCATGCTTATCCATTATTGTGTTTTGCTAACTGGTCATTTCCTTGGGGGTGTTAGCAATTTTTTTCTCATTGATTTGTAAGGTCCTCTTGATTAACTTGTGAATTTTCTGGAAGGTGGAAATGGGGAGCCCCTACCCAGTGCTCTTTTGTTAGGCATGCTGTCCCTGGGATGGCGCCTCCATTTCTATGGGGGACATTTCTTTACAAATCTGCATCTCATTGTGGGAGCAAAACCATCTTTTGCAAGTGAATACGAAGACCTGCCCCATTAATCTGGGCAGTTGCCAATTTTAAATGTTCTCAGATTAGTGGCCTTTGCCCAGGAACTTGTTTTCCCTTCTCTCTTCCCGTCTGTCTTTGTAAACAAATAAGAATTTACTGACTTGCTCGTGTCAGAGTAAATGCCCTCTCTTCTGGGAGGTCCACCTCAAACCCCCAAATCAGCTGAGGCTTCTCCTTCAGGATACCAGTTGTCATTTCTGGGTGCTTGGGTGATCATTTGTGTAGTGTTGGCTTCTCTGCTAGACTCAAATCTTGGGGACAGGTATGTGTAGTTCTAGCCTCTCGAGTGACATGGCTGAAGTCACCAGCTTGAACATAGCAGATGTGGGACCAGGGGCCTGGGCCTTGCTTTAAGCTGACTCTCCCAAGAACCTATTGATGAGTAGGGTAAAAGATACTGGGGTGCCAGGACCTTGTTTCTGAGTCCAACTGGTGGTGGTCAGCTGGGTTATGTTGGCTCAGTGGAGTCAGAGTGAGATGTAGGGGAAGAACTGGGACTGGCTTCCAGGTGAGCACTGGAGACAGCTGCTGGGCCTTCTGCCTGGCCACACCCAAACCCTCCATCCCTAGAGGCTCACAAGCTGAGGCCTGAATCCAACTGGGAACTCTGGTTCCACTGCCCTAGACCACAGCCTGCTGGCAGGAGAAGGTGGAGTGTGAGTTTGCACTCCTGGCCCTGGCAAGTGCTCAGAGAGAGCCCCCATCAAGTAAATTCAGTGGTCTACTGTGTGTCTGGTGTGCTGCCAGCTCCCTACTGTGTGAGTCTAGGTGTGATGTGCCCCCACTGTGGGAGTCTGGGTATGCCACCAGCCTCAGAGCCTCAGCCTCCTGTCTACACTGGAGCCAATGAGGGCTCTTCCCAGGGTTTGTGGGTGAGTTTTACGGCACTGCACCCCTGCCTGCTCCTGGCTCTGGCAAGTGCTCAGTGGGTGACAATTTCTTTCCCCTCTTTTGTTCTTTTCCTGCTGCTCTTCACTTGCTTGTGTTGAGTGGGGCAGATTCCCTGTGGAAGGAGTGAGGACTGAAGATGGAGTTCCTCCTGCCCTCCAGAGCACTAGGTGTGGGTGGCAGAGATCACCCTTACAGTAGAGGGGGTCCAGTAGGGGGCTCAAAGTGCAGAGCTTTTTGGAATGCCTTGCAGTCTGTGTGGGGTGATGGGCAGAGCAGGTCTGCTTGAAGGGTTCGGCCCTAGGCCTGCTACTTGGAGCTCTGTGGCCCCAGGTGAGTCTCTTGCCACCATTTCTTTCTCCTAATGTGGGTTCAAGTCACTGCACCCTAGTTTGGTGATGAGCCTCAGGATGGGAGTGGGGTTGGAACCCTTCAGGGGACTCTGGCATCAGCCACCAATCAGATGGCTTTGAAGATGTTGAACAGCGGCCTGGGGACCCACCCAGCATAGATGTGGGCATGGCGGGCTGAATAATGTTCTCTTCCCAAAGGTGCCTCCTCCTTCCATCCTAATCTCTAGTGTACATAATATGGGAAAGGGGAATTAAAATTGCAGGTGGGATCAAAGCTGATCTTAAAATAAGGAGATTATTTTGGATTATTGTGTGGGCCCCATGTAATCACAGGCATCCTTAAAAGTAGACAGGGAAGGCAGAAGAGATGCACTGTAGTAAGTAATGTTGCTGGCCTTGAAGGTGGAGCAGGGGCCATGAGCTAAGGGTAAGCGCAACCTCTGGACACTGGAAAAGACAGTGGAAGGAGGAATCCCTCCCTCCCCAGATCCTCCCGAAAGAAACGAGCCCTGCTGACTGTCAGAGACGCCTTTTGAACTTTTAACTTCCAGAACTGTACCATGATGAATTTATGTGGATTTAAGATGCTGAATCTATGGTAATCTGTTTTGTCATCCCTAGGAAATGTAGTGGATAGAACGTGCAATAGCCCATTTGGTGTCCAGCCCATGGAGAGTGGAAGTTGAGGGCAGACAGAGGGAAGTATCCTTTGGGTGTGGCACTGGCAGCCATCCCCTTTATTTGGGCATGATCATGAGGCCTGCCTGGTGACATGGCAGGGATGGCTTGAGTAAGCAGGTACTGTAGATCGGTGAGATAAAGGGCCCTGAATAAATGTCAGACGCCCATTACCTCTCCCTCTGACAGCCCCACCCTGCCTCGGGGCTGCCTGGCAGGGGATGGCATGATGGCTGTTGGAACCCCTCTCCCTCCTGCCCTACTGTTTAAATTGTTGGTCTACTGGAATTGGAGCTTTTCTTTAAGCACGTTGGGAGCACTTGACAAGTGCACCTTAGCCCTCGAATGATCAGCTGATCATGTCCCCTGGCTGTGCCCTAGCTTAAGGCCCAGCACTTGTGCAGTCCTTCCTGACACACATCCCAGCTCCTGCTGATAAGGCACTACTGACCTGCTGGTGTAAGGCCCCCATCTTCTTTCCTGCCCCTGACCGATAGGAATAGGCCATTAGGGGAAAAGGGGGGCTGGATGGAGGTGACCCCAGCCCCAATCAAGGTCTTACCACTGTCTGAACTTAGGCCCACTGCTTACCTGCAAACTGGTTTGGGAGGGGGCAGATGGGCCTGGCCATAGCTGTCTGACTCCTGGATTGCCTTCCCTCACTCAGCATCTGCTGAGGGCACTGGAGGCTTGAGATGAGTGATGAGACCAAGGAGGTGCTCCCTCTAATAGAGACAGGCATGGGCTGGGTGAGATGCAGGCAGAGGACCTTCCACACCAGGATATCAGGGGTGCAGTGGCATGCTGCAGCTTGTGCTGGAGGCTCAGTGACCTGCTGGTGAATGAGGGCGTCCCTGTGGGAGACTGAACTGTTACTGAGTCTGCACACCGGGCTATTGCAGGGGAAGGGGCCTGGAACCTTGACTCCACTCGCTGACCCTCTGCAGATGCTGTACCCTGCGCTACAAGCTGTCATGGAGTCTTGGGTGGTTTCCGAAGGCGTGTCGTGCCTGTGAAGGGCTGCACTAATGCTGTGTGTGTGTGTGTGTGGCTTGCATGCACTGTGTAAAATGACTTCTAACCCAAGCCTGGACAGCTGCCCTGTTGTCATCTGCTGGGCCTTCGTGGGCTGCTCACCTGAGTAAGGGAGGCTCTAGCAAGTGGTTTCTGCCCTGGGGCCTGGCCCAGCCATCCTCACATGCCCTTCTCAGGCCTGCTCAGGAGGTGCTAGTGGCCTTTCTCCAGCTCGTTGGCCCAGAATGCTAGGAATGACCAGGGATGCTGCCCAGGCTTGTGTTTGGCCTCTGCCAAGGTCAGATTGTCAGGGAGGCAGGAGGGGGAGGAGGAGGGGTGCACTCTCCTGAGAGAAGGGAGGAGGGAGGAGGGAGGGGGTGAGTCTCTGCTGCCTGGCTGCCCTTTTTTGTGCAAACGGATACATTAGCCCTTCTGCCTGGAGCACCTCCATTCACTCCTCCCCCATTAGAGGGGTGGGAGGTGAGGAATTTTGGGGGTGCTTCATCTCTGATCTGGATGTGCGCATTCCTCCACAGGATCCTGGGGTTGGTGGGCTCGCAGACACCTGGCTGGAATAACAATGAGAGATGCTCCCTGTGCCTGCTTCTTGCCCATGCTCCCGAGGATGCTCCTACGGGGAGGGCTCTGCTGAACCAGCACTTACTCCTTGCATTTTCATCCCGGCCCTTCCTTCCTCTCAGACAAAGCCTGGGCTATTGGAATGGTAATGCCCTTTGGGCTGGCCTTGACTCTGGTGAAAAATGAACTTGAAGCTGTGCATTCTCATTTTTTATGCAGATGTGTTGGGGAATGCAGGCACTGAATAAGGGGTGGAGGGAGTGGGGACTGCAAAGGCTAAGACCTGAAGCTGAGTCTTCTGAGATGTCACCCTTTATTGGGGCATCCATTTTGATGAAAATGTCCTAGGGGACCTAAGTCACCCACCCTTCACCCCCTAATAAAATTACTGTGTGCTGCTTCCTGCTGGATCTAAACTTCGTCTTCACTGAGGGTGGGATGTCTACCTTAAACCACCATAAAGGAAATTATAGGAAGAGAGCAAGTAACAGAGTCCTGGTGGCAGGACATACGGAATATGGGAAATTGTAACTAAATGGACCTTTATTTACAAAAGATTCATTACAAAATTTTACAAAGAGGTGGCCGACACGCAGAGGTCTGTGCCTCTGTGTTTCTGTTTCTCATCTGCCAGTGTTTTTCTCTTTGATTTTTAAAATAATTTTTTTTTTGAGACAGTGTCTCACTATGTTGCCCTCTGTAGCGTGCCGTGGTGTCACAGCTCACAGAAACCTCAAACTCTTGGGCTTAAGTGATTCTCTTGCCTTAGCCTCCTGAGTAACTGGGACTATAGGTGCCCGCCACAACGCCCAGCTATTTTTTTGTTGTAGTTGTCATTGCTGTTTGGCAGGCCTGGGCTGGGTTCGAACCCTCCAGCTCTAGTGTATGTGGCTGGTGCCCTAGCCACTGAGCTAGAGGCTCCTAGCCTAAAATAATTTTTCTTATGAAGTGCATATTTATTTTGCTTGAAGAAGAATTGTATAGCACTTATATAAATTAGGTAACTGCTCTAGATTCTCTGCCAAATATTAACTCATTTAATGTAAGGCTATAACAGCTCTGAGAAGTGGTGTGAAGGCAAAGCGGTTAAGGCACTTTTGAGAGCTTACAGGGCCCATTCCTTGTACCGACCCAGGGGTAAGGCTGCAGAGACTGGGACACTCTCCGCTCTCCGAAAAAAAGGAAATGTAAAATGTTAGTTCTACCACCTGGAAATAAACAATCTTGAGCTTTTCTGAACCCAGAGCAGAGTTACAAGGCTATATACAGAGGATTTCATTGTATAGCGGTATCTTAGTTTATTTTACCAATTTCCTACCATTTGAATCACAAGCATTTTTATAGTGGTCCTGTGTATGTAATTTTGCATTCTGTTCTTTCTTTCTCTTAACATATACATCTTTTTCATATTCTTTTTACTTTTGAAACATTTCCAAATTTTTAAGGAGGTCTTAAAATCCCCCAAACACATCAGTAGGCAGTGCTGTGTTCATCGTGTTCAGTACAGCCTGTCCCAAAGTTGGCAGGACATATGGAATATGGGAAATTGTAGTTAAATGTGCCTTTATTTATGAAAGATTCATTACAAAATTTTACAAAGAGGTGGCCAACATGGAGAGCTATTTTGTGAGTATTTTGTAAAAATCTGTAACGAATATTTTGTAAATAGAGGTATGTTTTTCTACAATTTCTCATTTTCCCTATGTATGGTGACTTTAAGGGCAACCTTTGGGACACCCAGCATGTTATTTGGCAGTTGATTCTGTTGCACTGAGGCTAGTGATAAGTGGTTTAGGACACTGTAGATGGTGGAGACGATACACCAACTCTCCTCCGTGAAAAGCTGGCGGTCTGGTTCTGGATGGGCGCCAATGAATGAGTCAACAAGTTTGCAAGTTGCTTATTATTACCTGTTAGAGTGAATTATTTAAGCAGTCCTTAGTTAATCAGGAAGCTGGCGTTCTTAGTCTTCATTATTATTAAGTAGCAAAAAGATGCAACTATGGGCAGGTAATTATTTAAGAAGTCTCATTATTTAGCAGTAAGCTTTGCAGGGCTGGACCAAAGCCACCAGTCAGAGGACAGAGAAAAAGGTCATCCATAGCAGCCATTTCCTATTAGGCTTTTCCTTCCTCCTGTTTTCCCGGGAGTTGAAGGAAGGACCTGGTTGTTCGTAGTATTTCCTGCAGTTTTACAACCTGCAAGTTTGACGATGTTTGTCATTTATAAATTTTACCTTGTTAGAGGAACAGAGGACACAGCTGTACTGGGTTGAAAAGTGTTTCCTCCTGAATTCATACCTGCACACACCTCAGAACATGGCATTATTTGAACATAAAGTCTCTGTAGGTGTCAGTAGCTAAGACGAGACCAGACCCGATTAGCATGGGCCCTAAAGCCAATTACTAATGTCCTTAGAGGAGAAAAGAGACACCCAGAGACAGAGACACAGGGAAGAACAGTTTCTAGAGACACAGGGAAAAGGCCGTGTGATAACAGAGGTGATGTAATTACAAGTCAAGGAACACCAGAGGTTGCAGGGAGCCACGCGGAGCTGGAAGAGGCCTGGAAGGAACCTTCAGAGCACAGCCCTGCTGATATCTCAGTTGTGGACTTTTAGCCTCCAGAGCTCTGAGAGAATAAATTTCTTCTGCTGTGAGCCATGCAGTTTGTAGCCATTTGTTATGGCTACCCTAGGAAACGAAGACCGCACTGGCACAGAACAGAGCTCCCTTCAAGGTGTGGGAGGAGAGTTGCTGCACTCTCCCTGGACTGTGAGCTCTCAGTAAATACTTGCTGAATGATGGAAAGATGAAGTGTGCCTGGTACTGGTCCTTTCATTTCACATTCCCTGGCCAAAGGTCTGGGAGCTCTAGAAATGTCTAGACAAGCCTCCTCAGCTGCAGGAAGCTCCTCCTCCCACCTACTAGTGCCGTGGTCTCGGGTAGGTGGCTGAATGTCTCCGGGCTTTGGTGACCTACTTTGAAAATGCAGAGTTATCTGGGTTGTGGTGATAATTGAATGTGATGATGTGTGCAGAGCCCTCGTGCGTACCCTGAGAACTTTAGTCCAGATTATTTATATTGTTTGCCAACGGGATCAGTAGCCTTGCTGAATATGCCCCGTGTCCTGTTAACGCTGTAACTGCCACAATCACATCTCCTTTCTGCCTCCTCCGCCCTCTCCGTCCAGTGTCTGCAGAAGGCAAGAAGTCCAGAGGGTGAATAGCAAATTAATTCCTGTCCTCTTGGCCTGTCTTCCAAATCACCTTGTGGATAGGTTGAGCGATAACGCCCTGCTGGAGAACAAATAAGGAACGGGAAGTGCAGTGGAAGGTTGCTGCCAGGCTGTGGGGCTTTCTCTGGGGCATATCTGAGCGACTGTGTTGGAAACGGACACTCTGTCAGGGGATGCTGCTCCTCATTTTGGCCTGGAGTTAGCCCCTCCAACTGTCCAGTTGATTGGATGAGCAGGGGTGTTCTCAGGGGATGGCAAACCTCGGGTAAATGTGTTTTTTACTCATAGGGATGTGGGGCGGTGGATATTAACATTCTAATACACAGTAGACACCAGGGGAAGAGGAACGTCTCTCCCCCACAGCTCCCACTCACTTCTCTGGCTGCAGGCAGAGTTTGCAGAGTTGGGTAAAGTGTGCTGCTGCTCCGCAGGAGAAGAGAAATGAGTGGGAGACAGGGTTTTGGTGCTTTTTGACCTTCATCCAGGAGCTATTCTCACACCAGCTGCCGATTCAAAACCAAAAATGGGCAAAGCATCTGTAGTTTCTCCTCTGATTATATTAAAAATATATGCTTGTTAAAAATAACTTCAGACACTACAGACATGTAAAAAGTAGACGTGGTCTTTCCATATAATGTCATGCCTGCCCTTTGGCAGAGAATTTTAATGAAAGAAGTTAGAAAACCTTGGCCTGGAATCTGAGCTTGACCATTTCTGTGTCTTCAGGTCTCACGGAGAGAGTGTCAGGGCCATCAAGAGTGTTACAGAAGGTATTTGATGAACCTACATCCACTGTTATTCCTGATCCTTTGTGGGGTCAAAACATTTCTTTGTCCCCACTCCTGTCCCTGCTTCTGATGTTCTAAGAATTCAGACACATGAGAGCACGCTGCCCGGAAAAGCCCTGTCCTCTCTCCCCATCTGTGTGTAGCTGCTGCGCGGCTGAGCTGCTGTCTCCTCCCAGCCCTGCCCTCTCTTTGCTAGTACTGGCTTGCTCTGACTGTCCTCCCGGGTTAGGTGAGGACACAGAGCAGCAGGCGTCCAGCCTGCAGCGACTACGGTGTCCCAAGGCGTGGGCCTGCCTGCCTCTGGCCTCCCGGCGTTTTAGAGAGTTTTAGAGAAAACTAGGCAGGCTTAGGCCAAGGGCAAGCTTCTCCTTGCAGGCACCTGAAGATTCCCATGACACACCCCTTATTCACCTCAGCTCTTTTACCTGCTGGGTAAGCACAGCTTGAGTTTATTTGGCATCTAGAATTAACTGAAGGATAACACTTTCTTATCCTTCTTTGGAAAATGAATAGAAAGGAGACCCTTTTCACTCCAGAAGCACAGAGAGTTTGTCCTTCCTGTGCCCGTTGTGGCTGCTGAGAGACCATTGTGGCTAGCTTTTGTTTTCAGGTGGCAAGCTCCTAGGCAGTAGTAATGATAGTAGTTAATATTTTGAGTGTTGTTTTCTGTGTGGGAGGTAACTGCCATGCTTTTTTTGCATGGATTATCTCATTTTATCTTCCCAGCAGCCTTATAAAGTAAGGGTAGTAGTTAATTTCAGAGAGAGAAAGTGACGCTTAGAAAAGTGTCATCTTCTCCCGTCACCGTCCTCTCGGAGTACACAGTTTGCAGTGGAGGCTAGATGTGAATATGCCGTTGAGATTCCAGACCTTGGGCTCCCAAGGAGCGGGCATTTGCCCCACAGAATCTTTGCTATTTTCCTCTACCACCTACATATCAGATTGACTGTTACCCATGTTTCCTTTGGAATCTTCTGCCATTTCTTTATTATAAATGCTCTCCATTGTTGGGACCAAGCATAGTGGTTTGCAGTGAGTGTCCAGCAGATTGAACCTAGCATGAACATCACTTGAGCACCTACTAGCTGCCAGATTGCCACAGTGTAGGGTTCTGGGAGATGCAGAATTGAAGGATGTACAGTTACTGTCCTCAAGCTGCTCACAACTTTGTATGGAGAAGGCTTTGGGGTACATGTGAAGCTGAAGATAGTTGAGCATGGGGATATGGAGAAAACAGAACTGGCAGGCTTTTGTTTTTATTTATTTATTTTTCTAGAGACAGAGTCTCACTTTGTCACCCTCTGTAAAGTGCTGTAGTATCACAGCTCACAGCAACCTTTAGCTCTTGGACTTAGGCGATTCTTTTGCCTCAGCCTCCTGAGTAGCTAGGACTACAGGCGCTCATCACAATGCCCAGCTATTTTTTTGTTGCAGTTTGGCCAGGGCCAGGTTTGAACCTGCCACCCTTGGTATATGGGGCCGGTGCCCTACTCACTGAGCCACAGGTGCCTCCCACTGGCAGGCTTTTAGAGCGCCCCAGTTCTGCATATGGGTTGCAGTGACTGGCACAGAGGAGGTGATGAACTTGGGATTTAAAACCTATAATGTCGTTATACTGTGGGAGCACTAGGGAAGGGAGACAGTGGATTTAGCTGTGAGTCTTAAAGGGATGATGAGAGGCTGAAGGGCTATTTCTTCCCAACCCTGGGAGGGAAGACTGCAGAGAGAAGAAAAGCTTTGCGGGATGAGTAGAAGTTCATTCACCAAGGGGGGGGTGAACGAAGGCAGGGCCAGCAGGAGCGGAGGCCTAGGAGAGGGTCTGCTTGTGACACATCCTATGTGTCCAGAGAGCAGTGATGTCACAGCTGAAGTCAAAAGGGGAAGTGGTTGGACTGTGAGTCCTCAATCCCACCTCATCTTATTCCCACCTGTGCGGCTGGTCCTGTAACATGTGATGGGACTCGGCCCGGCTGGCAGAAGTTGGTGAAGTTCCTGGTGTGCAGCCCCTCCCATCTGAAATAGCTCCCTGGATGTCACCTGCAGGCATTGCTTTCGGCCTGATCTTTTCTTTCTTTCTTTTCCATTTCCTTTCTCTCCTATAAACCATTCTACATTTTCACAATTTAGAACATACTCTTTTCCTTTTTAATTTTTCCTCTGAGACAAAAGGAAATTCCAATTTGTTGCTATTTCCTAATTTGTTGACCTCAGACAAAGCACCTGGGGAACCTTGACGGCCTAGACTGCTGGAAAGTGTTTCCAGAAGGTGAGTGGGGATGAAAGGAGACCTGGCCTATGCCAGTTAGGGCAGGCCGCCTTCTCCCCTGGCAGCAATCATTCGGTTGCGCTCTCATTCTATCTTAAGGCCTCATGCTGGAAAGAGAGATTGATTCACTCCCTGAGCGGAAACCTCTCAGAAACATGTTCCCCCCCTCCGGGAGTTCTGTGGCACCCCTGCATTACCTGGGGGACCTGCCAGGTAGACCTCAGCTGGGGGCTGCTGAGCATAATCGCTGGGGGTAGGCCTCAGGGTGTGCACTGGGACGAGGTCCCCAAGACAGTTCTTGGGCATCCTGAGGTTTGCGACCCCCTGACCCAGATCATAACGCCGGGAGAAGCCTTTTGTGAGACCAGTAGTGTGACTTGCACAGCGAAGGCACTAGATACGTGTGGCATGACCCACACCGCCAGCACCTGTGTGTGTGTGTGTGTATGTGTGTGTGTGTGTGTGTGTGTGTGTGTACGTTCTGCGTGGCTTGCCTGGAATTCCGTAATACCACCCAGTTTCCCCAGAGCTCTGACAGATTTTTCACACAGTGAGTTTGCATTTCTCCTGCTTATTTATTTCAGCTTTTCTCTTGCCTCTCCCCCCGCCCTCCTCACTTCTTTCTGCCTTCCCTCTCCCTAGCTGATGGTAGATGTGCTTGCCCTCTCCTTCCCCCACCAGCGTGGATGGGATGGGACCTGGTAGTGTCTGCTGCTTGCAGGGGGATGTCAGTGCCAGGCTTCCCCAGAGCGCTTGCTGGACTGTCGATAGCTCCTGTCCTCCGGGGTGCATTTGGGTGGCCCCAGGACAGAGCTGTGTCCCCGGGCCTCCTTCCCAGTCCATTTGTGCTGCCATCCCTTCCTCCTGCCCCATCCCCAGGTTGAATTTACCTGGAGTCCTATAAGCCAAGGCGATCCACTGCCAGAGTGTACTTAGCAAGACGTGTCTGTGTGACTTGAAGTAAAGACCTGTTTCCGTGAAAGTCAGAAGTACATTCTCAAGTCAGGAGCATGACCTCCCCCGGAAGCCCCACTAATCCAGATTTTAAAGAGAAGTTGGAACAAAGACGGTAATTATGGGAAAGTGGGAACCGACCGATCGGCAGGGCAGTGTGATGGAGAGTTCCAAGACCCCAGCCCCCGAGAGCTCAGGAGCTCAGGGTGCTCAGAGTGAGCCCAATTCCTAAAGTGAGGCAGGGTTCAGTGTGATGATGGACCTCCAGGGGACTAGGAGAGTGATAGTCCTGAGTTCAAGTTCACGCTTGCCAGATGCACAAACTGGGCAGGGTGCCCACCCCCCTCATGCTGCTGTTCCTGTAATTTTAGGATATGAGATCTGTCTATGGGGTTATAAGGATGGATGAGGATTAAATGGAAAATTAAAAGGGGACCTGCCCCTCCACGCTCCTTACTGTGAAGGCCACCCCCATCCCTGCCCCACCTTCTGTCTGTGGTGGCATTGGGCTTCATCCTGCAGTGGGGTATTTCTCTAGTCCTGTTTCTTTCTTTTCTTTTTTTTTTTTTTTTTTGTAGAGACAGAGTCTTACTTTATCGCCCTCAGCAGAATGCTATGGTGTCACACAGCTCACAGCAACCTCCAACTTCTGGGTTTAGGTGATTCTCTTGCCTCAGCCTCCCGAGTAGCTGAGACTACAGGTACCCGCCACAACACCCGGCTATTTTTTTTGTTGCAGTTTGGCTGGGGCCGGGTTTGAACCCTCCACCCTGGGTATATGGGGCCGGCGCCCTACCCACTGAGCCACAGGTGCCGCCCAGTCCTGTTTCTTTAATGGAATTTTAAGCTCTTTGAAGGTAAGAACCTCTTGAATTTTCATAAGTCACTGAACTTTCTTGAACACGTGCACACGGGAACTTCCGTGTTCTGCATCTTCTAGGGTAGGTCCTACTCTGCAGGAGGAACCCTCTCCTGAGTCCCTGTATTGATGGCTTAGTTCCTTGGCACTTTGCCCCCTTTGTTCATGGGAATTTGACTGACATTTGGGACTTTGTTGACCTTTCTTTCCCCCAGGGGTTTTGTGGACATGGGCAGGTAAATAGTACTAAAACAAAAAAAAAAAAAAAAAAAGAGAAAGAAGGAAAAAAACCTTTGACGATCTGTCATTTGTGGAAGAAAAGAGTTCCTGACTTTTGCAGCCATTTCAGTATTTCCCTCACCTTCAAGCTTAAAAATGATAGAGTGTGGAGGTGAACATGATTACATGTGGTCTTTTCTTATGCTGAGGACCTCCTGTGTAGAAGGACTTTGCACAGCTTGTGTCTGACCTCCCCCTAACTCTGCAGGGCAGGGCCCATTCTGTAGACAGGGAACTGAAGCTCTGAAGGTCATGGCTTGGAGCCTCAGAGAGTTGGAGGTGACATTCCTGCCCTGGCCCGTTTGTCTCTGAAGTGCTGGCCGTTGTGTGACAGCACATTCCTCTCTTCTCCCCTCCTGTCTGTCTGCCCGTCTGCCTCTCTTTCTTCCTTAAAATTACTATCGCTTTTCCTTGCTAGTCTGATCTAATTAATTAAAGAGAAGCCCACCCTGTCCAGCTTTGGTGATAGAGCGAGATCTTGTCCCAAGGCATTCCTTACTAGCCTTCCTGGGAGAGTCATATGCCTGTAACATTTAGGGGCCTCTGTGCTGCTGATCCTAGACAGCATGTGAGAAGTGCACACACGGCCTTTCTTCCTGGGTGCTGCTCTTAGGTGTGCCGAGAGTATTTGCCTTCCCACCTGGGAGGTGTCAGGAGCTGGTTGTTCTGTGGAGACCCAGACCCAGACCCAGATCCTGGTTGGAATGATGTCATGGCTCTAGGCCAAAGGTGGACACACTCTCCTCTCCGATGGGGAGCCAGTCTGGAAAGGTGTGTCATGGGTGACACGAGGGGATTAATGCGAGAAAAAGAGCAAGACTTGGGACCTGATAGTGACCTGTTGGGGCCATTCTGCTCAGCTCCTGGCAGTGAATGTCCTTTCTTCCCTTCCTTCCTTCCAGAATTTCACTTTGTCACCCTGCATAGAGTTCTGTGGTGTCATCACTCACAGCAACCTCCAACTCTTGCGCTCAGGCAATCCTCTTGCCTCAGCCTTCCGAGTTGCTGGGACTACAGGTGCCCACCACAACGCCTGGCTATTTTGTAGAGTTTTACTCTTGCTTAGTCTGGACTTGAACTCCTGAGGTCAAGCAATCCTCCAGCCTCAGCCTCCCAGTGTGCCAGGATTATAGGTGTGAGCCACTGTGCCTGGCCTCTGGCAGTGAGTGTTGGTGGTGACTTGGGAAAGTCTTTGTTTCCTGCGTTTTCTGGCAACTTGCCCTCCACCTCTCTTTTTTCCCCAAAGCTTCTTATCCTATTGCTCTGGCCCAGTGTTTCCCACCACATAGTCTTCTAAGGTAAGGCGTACTAGTAGTCAAGTGAAAGGTTCTGGGGCAGAATGCCTGGGCTCACAGCCCACTCTTTTTCACCATCTGCCAGCATGGCTTGGGCGTGCAGCTCGCTGCGTCCAGTGTTCTCGTTTGTGAGTGAGTACACACCTCCCAGAGATGTTGGCGACTGTGTGAATACAGCCGGTGCTCTTTGAATAAGTAGTTACTCAGCAGACGTGGTTGATACCCATTCTGCCTGGCTCCTGCTCGTGCCACCTTTGGCCCACAATGTCCCTGTGCCTACTTGATGAAGGAACAGTGCCTCCTTTAGGTGTGGTGTATGTTGCCCACCCTTCTCACCAAGGTTTGCTTCTAACTCTGCTGCAAGTCTCGGCTGCGTGACCCTGGGCAAATCACTTCCCTTCTGGGCCTTGCTTTTCAGCTGCTCCGTGAGGACACTGAACCAGGTTACTTCCAGGGTTTCTTGTGCACCAACATGGTGGGACCTCTCACGTCCGGCATGGCCCAGCCTCTCCTCCCTTCCTTAGCTTTTTCCAACCCGCCATGGCACCGTGGATGTTGCCTGGGCACTTGTTTGTGGACTGCACCGTCTGCCTGTTTGCTTCTCTGCATATCTTGGCACCACCTGAAAGCTTCATGAAACCGGAGACCATGGCTTTCATGTTTGACGCCATTTCCGGCTCCTTCCACTGTGGTGGGATCTAGCACATGAGCTCTCACTACGTAGTGGTGATTAAGCTCTCAGTCTGTCAACATTTACTGAGCACCTGCTGCGTTCCCAAGCATGGTACAGAACATGCATGGACATTTGGAGCCTGGCAGGCCCTGATGTTGGTATTTCCTAAGAGTGGCTGTAAGCAAAGGACTTGGCAAAGTTTAAGCAGGGCCCTACTGCACAATGCAGGTGAAGACGCCCAGCGCAATGCAGGGGAAAGTAAACCCCCATTGAGTTGGTGAGCCGGGTTGGGTTGGGTTTGCATCTCCCAAGCCTAACTTGTGGGAGTAATGCCGGCTGTGCTGTGCTGTTGAGGGTGATACTGGCTGTCTGCTTGTGTTGTGAGGCACTGTGTGCTGATCATGTTACATAGGCAGTATCTCAGCCACAGACGAACTTGAGGACAAGCATTTTTATTCCTTGTTTTTATTAAACAGAAGAGGAGCCACACTGAGTGAGCCAAGGGTATGTGCCCAAGGCCATGCAGGTGGGGAATCACGCCTTGGCTGATCTGGCTCCAGACTCACCTCACACCTGCCCCTGGATGAGGAGTCTGGTGAAGGAGGGGGTGGGGCAGGAGCTCGAAAGCTGGAGCATTCCTCACCACCTGATCCCTGCATCCCAGCACGCCAGCATGCCGTGAGGATGAGGATGAAATGAAATGGAGCAAAAACAGAGCCTGTCAGGAGATAGCACGGCCACCTTCTCTGGGAGCAGATCTTACTCTGTCTTCCCAGGATAGGCAAGCCCCAGCTTTGGGTGTACTTCAGAGAAATAATGTGAACAGGGCCAGAGAAATTGCTACCTCTGTCTTCCTCAGAAGAGCATAAAGGAGACGCCTTCTTTGTAGTGTCAGTTGTGAAGAAATCTCACCTTGCTAACCTAAGAGAAAGAGAAATCGAGGCAAGCTAAGATCTTGAGCGCGTTAAAGACTGGACTCTGACCACATAGAAAAGCTTTCTCGTCTCCTGCAGCCGAGACTCCTGCCTCGCTGGCTGGATTTCCACACCTGCCGACTCTCACCGGTACTGAAGTTAACAGTGTGGTTGCTTGCTCTTGCAAGAGAGGGGAAGAGAGAGAGACACACACCCGCACACACACGGAGCTTAGGAGACCGGAGGCAGAGACAGGACGGCACAGCCGCGCACACTGGGAAACGCCATCCCGCCACAAACAGTGACGCTCCTCTGGTGCCAGGGCTTGCCTCCTGTGCTTTCTGCCCTCCAGACCTCCGGCCCCTTCTGCCAGCCTGTGCCGACACTGGGCACATTCAGTCTTCCATTCCCAAAGCATCTGTCTGCCCATCTCATATTTGAGGGTGCTGATGTGCAAAGATGCTCTTGTGGTGTGGGGCGGGAAATGAGGCAGCCTGTTTTTCATTTTTCTTCCAAATATCCACTGCAGGGGATTCCACTGGTGGAAACACCCACTGGGGAGGATGGAGAAGTCTGACCGCCCTGGGGGCAGAGATGGGAGGGACTCAGACAAGAGAATGGGGCTGGGGGCCATGTCTTCTTGTGGGGCAATTCCGTGTCACTGAGCCAGAGCATGCTTATTTATGAAGTTGTCCCCTCTATGTCCTCCCTGGCAGGGTCAGCTGCAAGGCAGTGGGCCGTGAGGTTACAGTGAAACAGGGACACCTAAAAGCTGTTGATTCCCAAGCCTTGAGGGGGGTGTTCCCATGTCCCCAACATTCCAGCAAGCAGAATTTCACAGGAGAGACTTAACAAATGTGAACTCACTTTGATAGAAGTAATGTGTATAAACAAAAGTGCACCAATCATGTGCACATAGATAGCTTGTTACGTGTTCTGAAGTTGGACCTGTGTGTGGAGCCGGCACTTGGATAAATAAAGCATTTTCGGCATTTTGGAAGGCTCCTCCCAACCCTTTCAGTTGCTCTCTGGGGATAACTTCGTCCTGGCTTCTAACCCGATAGATTCGTTTAACCTGTTTATGTTCTTAATATAAATAATATCATAATGTACTGCCTGTGTCTGGCTTCTTTCAACCAAGGTTATGTTTGAGAGATGTATTCCTACATTGTGTGCGCTTGCATGGTGATGATATTCACATACACCTGTGCGTTTATAACAAGGGGGAGAACTGTAGGGTCATGGGTCGTGTGTATACTCAGCATTAGTGGACTGTAGAAAATGGTTTCACACGTGGTCCTTTGTCCTTCCTCAGAATGTCTGTTCAGCAGCGCATGTGAGTTTCATTCTATATCAAAGCCAATCCTTGACATTGTCTTGTCTTTTTTTATTCTGGCCATTTCATTACAGAGAGAGCAAATGACTTACATCTTGCAGCAAGTAAGCCTGAGAGAAAAAGAAAATGCCCCCTTAGAGAGAAGTGTCATGACTTGGGGAGCCTGGAAGTCCTGCAGGGGGAATGTGTGCAGGGCATTCTTGCAGGCGGAGGGCATGGTGTGGCCACCCCCTCGTGTGAGCATCAGCTCAGCCCCTGCCATTGGTCAGGGACCACACTTGGCTGCAGTAATACCTAACAGACCATGTAATAATTCTTTCTCAGGTGGCAGAACTTTAATGGGCCTGACCCCAACAAAACAAACTTGGCTTCAGACTTGCCTCTGGGCTTCAGTAAATAGTTAACAGACTATTTTCCCCATTCTCTCCCCTGCCATTAGCTGAGGCTAGTACCATAACTCACAGCTTCCGTTCCTGGTGGGAGCAGCACCTCTCAGCTGACTGGATCCCAGACCTGACGCTCAAGAGCACTGCCTCTCCCAGGCTGCTTCCCTGTGCTGGCAGCTCTTGGTCACTGCTTGTAGGAGCTGAGGACTGAAAAGGAGCGAGTGTGGGCTGTGTTGGGACCACTGACCTTGACTTGCAGGAAGCCTCTTCTGTTTGATGTGAGAATGATAGCTCCGTGGACCTCCTGATGTGTGCCCGGCAATGTGTACCTGCTTTCTGACCATCATCTCGTGTTAACCTCTCTTAGTCCGATTTGGTCTGCTGTAACAAAATGTCTGGTTGGTTGTTTATAAACAACAGGAATTTATTTCTCATAGTTCCAGAGTCTGGGAAGTCCAAGATCAAGGCTCATGCAGATGTGATGTCTGGTGAAGGGCCAGTTTCCTGGCTCATCGATGGTGCCGCCTTGATGTGTCCTCACGTGCTGGAAGTGGCCAACAAGGTCCCCGAGGCCTCTTTTATAAGCACACTAAGCCCATCGTGAGGACTGTATCCTCAGGACATAATTGTCTTCCAGACACTCCTCTTTTAATACCATCACCTTGGGGGTTAGGATTTCAACATATGAAGTTTGGGGGGATACAAGCATCCTGACCATAACACCAACCTTAGAACAGTTCTGCAAAGTAAGTAGATGTGCTTTTTGCTGTCATTGGTCTGATAAGGAAACTAAGGGATAAAAATATTTCCCCAGAGTAGCAGAGTTAGTCAATTTCTAGGCTGTGTGGTGTCTCATGTCTATAATCCCAGCACTCTGAGGACCTAAGGTGGGAGGATTGCTTGAGGTTAGGAGTTTGGGGTTGCCTTGAGCTTTGATGATGCAGCTGCACTCTAGCCAGGGTAAAAGGGTACCACTCTGTCTCAAAACAAAAACAAAAACAAAAACAAAACCCCTTCCTCTCTCTCTCTATATATATAGATATAGGTATAGATGTAGAGAGTCTAACTTCAAACCTTAACCTTGTAACCACTGTCCCTTACTCCTCTTCTCTCTTAGGGGCTTATATTTAGACATATGAATTTTTTTTTCAAGTCAGCTTTCTCTGGGGTCTAAAAGCTACCAAGTGGATTTAGATGAGGCAAGAGAAGTCACCTGCAGAGCAAATAATGGTTCCAGGTATAATGCTCTGAATCATTTTTCAATGATTCTAAACCATTAGAATCAAAGTTTTCTCTGGCTTCATTCATGATCATTGGTTTCCAGCAATTCAATCATTATATACTGAGGTGCTATTTTTATTTTGTCTATATCTGAATGGGATTTATATCTGTAAATTGATGTCTTTCACCAAATTTAGGACACTTTCAGCCTTCTTTCTCTGAGATAATGATCCTGCTCCACTGGTCTTCTCTCCTTTGGGGACTAAAGTCACATGTCTGTTAGACTTTGATATTGTCCTGCAGGTCCTTGAGGCTCTCTTAGTGTGTTCAGATTTTTTTCCTCTGTTCTTCAGATTAAATAATTCCCGGTGATGTCTCCTCACAGTCAGTGACTCTCCTTTCCTCTTCAGTCTGTTGTTAAATGAATCCAGTGAATTGTTTCAGGTGCTTTTTAAATTCTAGATTATCTACTTTACTCTTTTTGTTTTTATTATTTTATTTCAGATTAATGAGAAGGTGTAAACAATTAGGTTACAATGTTTTTTTGTTTTGTTTTGGAGACATTCTCTCTTTGTCACTTTTGTTAGAGTGTCATGGCCTCATAGCTCATAGCAATCTCAAACTCCTGGGCTTAAGCAATTCTCTGGCCTCAGCTTCCGGAGTAGCTGGGACTACAGGTGCCCGCCACAACACCGGGCTATTTTTAGAGACAAGGGTCAAGTCTCACTCTTGCTCAGGCTGGTCTTGAACTCCTGAGCTCAGGCAATCCACCCGCCTCGGCCTCTCAGTGCTAGGTTTATAGGTGTGAGCCCCTCACCTGGCTGGGTTACAATATTTGCATTTGTTAGGAAGAGTCCCTATTGTAGTGTGTCCCACACCCAGGAGGTGTGCCATACACCCTTAGTTGTGCCCATTAACATTAAGTGGGAGCACACCCATTCCTGTCTCTCCTCTCCTCTCCCTCTTTCTCTTTCCCTCTCCTCCCAACTTGAATTGAGTTTTTCTCTTGTGTGGGCATGTCTTAGATCATCTACTGGCTTCCTATTAGAATTGAGTGCATTGGTTTCTTTATTCTCCTTTTTTTTTTTTTTGAGACAGAATTTCACTATGTTGCCCTCTGTAGAGTGCTGTGATGTCACAGCTCACAGCAACCTCCAACTCTTGGGCTTAAGTGATTCTCTTGCCTTAGCCTCCCAAGTAGCTGGGACTATAGGCATCCACCACAATGCCTGGCTATTTTTTTCTTGTCATTGCTGTTTAGCAGGCCCAGCCAAGTTCAAACCTTCCAGCCCTGGTGTACATGGCCGGCACCCTACCTACTGAGCCATGGGTGCCAAGCCTGCTTCTCCATTCTTGTTATGTTTTACTAAAAAGAATGTGTTTCAGCTGAGTGCCTGTAGCTCAGTGAGTAGGGCACTAGCCATATATACTGAGGCTAATGGGTTTGAACCTGGCCCAGGCCTGCCAAACAACAATGACAACTGCAACCAAAAAATAGCTGGGTGTTGTGGGGGTGCCTGTAGTCCCAGCTACTTGGGAGGCTGAGGTAAGAGAATCACTTAAGCCCAAGAGTTTGAGGTTGCTGTGAGCTCTGACAGCACAGCACTCTACTGAGGGCAACATAGTGAGACTCTGTCTCAAAAAAAAAAAAAAAGAAGAATGTGTTTCAACTCCATCCAGATTAATAAAAAAGACGTAAAGTCCCCTTAGTTTTTATGGCTGAATAGTACTCCATGGTATACAGATACCATAGCTTGTTAACCCATTCCTGGGTTGGTGGGCACACTTGGCTTTTTTAAAACAGAATTCCTTTCCTTGCTGTGATTTCCAGTGTTTTCATCTGTTAAGAATGTACTTTCGTGTAACTAATTCTTTGTACCCTCAATGAATCCCAAACAATAAAAAAAGAAAAAGTACTTTAAGTCTTCGAGGATAGTTGTAATAGCTACTTAAAAACCTTGTCTGCAAATTCTAGCAAATTGGGGTCACCTTGGGTTTTCTTAAGATTGGGTCATGTTCCTGGGTTTTTCTTTGTGGTTATTTGTTATATTGAGCTATTTTAAATTGCATCGTGGATGTTGTGAGTGGTATTCTGCAGGCACTCTGAGTTCTGTTTTGTTCCCTGGAGAGTACTCCTTTTTTTCAGTAGGTAGTTAACTTAATAAACCCAAATTTTGAACTGTCTCCCCAGCATTGGGCAGTAATGGAAATCTCTTCTGTTTCTTTTGGCTGTCACTTGCTTGTGTGAAGTCTGGCTTGCGGCCCCTTGGTAACTGGTAACTTAGGGAGTATTTATGCACATGGCCTGGGCCCCCCTGGTTTTGATTTCTCTGTCCCTTTCACTTTTAGCTGTTGTGCTGCCTTCATCTCCATCCTGCTTCTTCAGTTTGGTAACACCATGTGAGTTTTAGCTACCAACAAGGTGTAGGCCTGAGCCTGCCCTTAGGCTAAAAATGACCAAATGGTGGAACTTATCAAAATACTAAGTTTTCTTTTTCTAAGGATCGCCCTCACTCCAGGATGTCCTGCTTTTGATTACTTTGGTGACTTGAGTTTATTTTTTTCTTTGAATATTTTGTCCAGAGTTTATAGTTGTATCTAGCAAAGAGCTGAGTCAGTAGGAACTACCTAACCAATGTTGGAGGCAGAACTTTCTAGAAACACTGCCTCAGAATGGAAAACAAAACAAAACAAAATACAAGCTTTGGAGTCAGACGCAACCTGGATCCAGAATCTAACTCTTCCTGTTACAGTCTGAGCCTTCTGAGACTCATCTGTGTAGCAGGAAGCCAAGCCTACCTTCTCTGTAGACTGTGTTGAAGTTAATCACGGAGCAGCACAGAGCCGGTCAGACGTCCTCCCTGCTTGTTGACCCTGCTGACTCTGAGGAGAGCTGCAGTCTGAACATAAACCGTGTGGCAAGCAGTGTTTTCCATTTTACAAATGAGGACATTGGGGTGCCCAGATATTAGGAGGGGCAACAGGAGTGGATACATTTTTAAGAAGAAAATATACCTTACTATTTTTCCTTTGTACTTTTTTTTTTTGCAGTTTTTGGCCAAGGCTGGGTTTGAACCTGCCACCTCCAGCATATGGGGCTGACGCCCTACTCCTTTGAGCCACAGACACCGCCCGCTTTGTACTTTTTTAATTGGTTGCTGTAAGTGTGTGTGTGTGTGTGTGTGTGTGTGTGTGTCTGTCCTAGGTGGGGTGTAGGTAGCTAGTTTTATTTCCATATTGAGGGTGGGCTGCTTCTTACCACTGAAGAACATGTAACACAGGGAGGGAAGCCCTTCTGGTACTCTTGCTTGGTAGATAGAATAACAGCCCCCAATGAGGTCCACCCCCTATTTCCTAGAACCTATGAATATGTTGCCTTACATATCAGAAGGGGATTTGCAAATGGGATTAAGGCTGTGGACCTTGAGATGGAGAGATTATCTTGAATCTTCTGGATGAGCCCAGTGTAATCACATGGATCTTTAAAAGTGGAAGCATTGACTGGGCATAAGATCACTCAATGCCTGTCATCTTAGCCCTTGAACTCAGCAGTTTGAGACCAGCCTGATCTCTACTAAACATGGAAAAATTGGCCAGGTGTCATGGGTGTCATGGTGGGACATGGTGGGTCGCAGCTACTCGGGAGGCTGAGGCAGGAGGATTGCTTGAACACAGGAGCTTGAGGTTGCTCTGGACTAGGCTGATATCACGGTCGGCGCTATAGCCTGGGTGACAGAATGAGACTCTGTCGCAAAAAAAAAAGAAAAATAGGAGAGGAAAGCAGAGAGTTAGAGAAAGAGATGTGCCAACAGCAGCAGAGGCAGAAGGATGCTCTGTGGCTGGATATTAAGATGGGAGAAGGAGCTGTGCGTGAGTCAAGCTGTATGAACAGCCTGGTCAAGAAGCTAGAGAAAGGGAGGAAACGCAATCTCTCTCAGCGCCTCCTGAAGGGATGCAGCCTCATCAATGGTACACCTGCCTACTGAGGCCTGTTTCAGACATCTGACCTCCAGAACTGTAAGATAATTAGTGTGTGTTGTTTTTAAATCACTAAGTTTGTGAAAATTGGTTTTGGCATTAATAGTTACTACTGATGGAAGTTGGTGTAGTGGTCAAGCTCATGGACTTTGGAGCTAGACTGCCTGGTTTCAGGCCCCTGTGCTGTGATATTTTTAGCTGCATGACCTTGGGGACATTGCTTTACTTCTCTCGACCTCAAATATCTCATTTTTAAAATTAGTTAACAGTGGTCTGTAACTCAATTATTTTGGTAAAGATTAAATGAGGATTGTATACATGTGAAATACCTGGAAGCAGGTTTTAGCTACAGCCGTTCTGGGGAGGCATCCCTGCTGGGTCACTCAGAATGGTGGGTCAGAAGACTTGAGAGACAGGTGGTCTAGCCTCAGATTCAGGCTCTGCTCTTAATAGTTTGAGTTGTTACTCTCAAAGGGAGTGGAATAGAGAAACACCAACACACTGAGTCCAAATTAGGCAAGGGTCCTTTATTGATGGGCCAGGCCGAGAGTGGGCTCATGCCTCAAAATCTCTCTATCCCCAGAAGCAGGGGTGGAAAGCTTTTGTAAGGGGCTCTCAGTAGGGGAGGAGGAATCCTTAATGCAAGCTGAATTTAACAAGAGCCAACACCTGGTCAGGTGAGTCCTTACAAGGGGATGTGGGGGTTTTGCAGTTATTACTAAACTCTTTCAGTTAAGCTTCCCCTCTTGAAGGGGGAGTGTTGAAAACCCTTAGCAAGATGGAGCTGGGGCATGATAGAATCAGACTAATTGTCTGTACTTCCATTTCCTCATCTGGAAGATAGAGACAGGCATCCCAAGATGTTTGGGGGGTCATACCAAATGGGAAGGTCAGAGCTTTTCGCAGGTGAATAACAGATGTTCCGTGAAGGACAGTTACTGTGATCCTTGAGTGGACTGGGGTACGTCGGGTCTCAAGCCCTAGATACCGTGGATCAATGTGTTTTTCAGGGACCTTTGGAACAATAAGTACACTACTTTGGGGGCAGAGGTAACACCTGACAGCTGTAACAGCACTTGTAGGTGCTCAGCAACTGCTGCATGAGTAAAGAAACAGGCCCCGGGCCAGGCCCCAAGACGCTCACAGTGAGTGCAGGACCACAGTGAGTGCAGGACGAAGCCTGGAGCCATGCCAGGGTTTTGTGGTTGTCTTTAAAAAGAAACAAAACAAAGAACTACTTCCTACCAGCTGACCCTAAATCTCTGAGTTCCCTGCCCTCCCATCCCTGCAGGGGAGCACAGGCTATGTGCCAGGCCTGGCCTTGCTGTCAGCTTCTAGGGCAGTTACTTAGCTGCTCTCCTCTCTGCCTTCACCCTGCCCTTCCCTCCTGTCCCGGTCTGAGAGGCCCTTGGTGCCTCTGGGAGGCGGCACTCACCTGGAGGTCTGGCAGGACCCCCGCCTCTCCTGTGTGTGGCTTACCAGAGTTATGAGGAGTTGTTTTTAGTGTCTTCCTCTCTAAGTTGGCGTCGAATATATGGAGGGGGAATGACTGACTACCCCTCTGGGTCTGTGATTGTGTTAAGACTATTTTCTTCTTCTTCATTCCAGGCCTGATCAGAAGGTGATTAACACAACGCTTCTCGTGATGGCTGTGCCTGTCAGTTACGTGGAGCTTTGCCCAGGGATTTCCTGAGCCTGCTGGATTTACAGGGATATTTGGCCATCTGAGGATTAATACTGGTGGAAGCATGCACTGGAATTACACACACCCGGCACATTTCAGGATGCTAAAAGTAGTTTCGAGGAAGGCCCTGGCTGAGTGCCTTGTGGATTCTCTCAGCCCTCACAGCCCATGGAGGACGGAGGTCAGCAGCTGCCTGTGAGGGCTCAGCTCTCTCACCGGTTGGGTCTTTCTCTGCCATCACCCTTTGGGACATCCTATGGAATGTGAGTCCTCTGTCTCCTGCTTGTTAAGCATCTCGTGCAAGTTCTGTCCAGTGTTCTGCTGGGCTTTCAGGAAGGCTGTCCTGGCTGGTGGTTTGCTGTGATGTGGCTGGTTGTCAAAAGGAACTGGTATTTAGTGACACTCCCCCACTCCTACACATCTGGCATGGTGAGGACAGATGGAAATGGATTGGTACTTCCTGGGAGCTGCCACTGTTCTTGTGCTGACTCGTGTCATCGCACCTCTCCCGGAATTTCCTGGTTCATGTGTCTGATCCCATCTACTTGACTGTAAGTGCCAGGAGGGCCCAGGGCTCTGCAGGGTGGCTCTGTGTCTCTAAGACCTTGTGTGGTCCCTGGAGTGCCGTCTCTCATGCACAGAAAGGATGAATTAAGGCAGGGTGGTTAATGAATTAAGACGTTGGGGCACAGTAGGGAAGGTATGCATGGGGGGATAATTTCTTGGCTCTGTGCTTTTAACTGGGAGCCGTATTACACCATATGGTTGGGGCTGTGAGGCTTGTATGCCAGCAGGTACCCATAGAGCCAGACAGGCCTGGATTTGAATCTTTAACATGCACACACTATGAAGTGAAGAGACGCACTCCTGCGTCTTTAATGCTGAAGATCAACACGCAGACATTGGGGTGCTGAACACACCGCAGGCGCTCAGCACCTGGGGCAGCTTCTGTGGACGGGCATTTCTTGGCCTTTGACTATCTGTGCAGAGCCTTGTAGGCAGTGCTGGACTTTAATCTGGGCACTGCCTTTTGGCATGGACAGTTGATTAATGGTCACAGTTCCTAGAAACTGTGGGAAGCCTGACAGTCAAGCAGTGGGCAGGTGAGGGGAAGGAGGCTCCTGCCACCTGGAGGGAGGGAGGGAGCAGCCAGTTGGCCACAGAGGCCTGGGTTGGTTCTGCAGCTGATGGAAAGAAGGACAGGCCTCTTGGGTCCAGACATGGTGGCTTGGGAGGCTGCTACCTCCAAGGCTTCTTTGCCTCAGTGCTGAGCTGCCCAGAGGAGCATCACAGCTCCATTAGCAAGTGGCCTGGGGCCCAGGTCACTGGGGACCACCTGGCATTTGGCTGCCAAGACAGTGCTTGGGGCAGGGCTTTGGGTCTGATTTCTATTAGGTTGCTGATTCTGCTCCTGACTGGCGGTGCTTCCTCACACAGGCTTTCCTGACCTAATGTACAGAATGTCCCTCTGGTGTCATACACTGTTCTCATCCACAGAAGTACTATAATTTTATATTCACCTCTGCATGTTACTTGATGTCACATCTTCTCCCCCATAGAAAGCAATCCTTTGAGTTCAGGAAATACATTTGTCTTGCCCACAGGCTGGCCACCTAGTAGGCACTTTATTCATTGCATCTTAGTTGCCCCAATCAAATGGTGACTCTTAGTGGCTTAGTGTCAGCTTCCTTGAAAAGAACAGACAAAAAGGAAGTATGCTTCAAAGCGACACTCGCTGTCTTCGGGGGTCTGTGTAACTTAGCCCAGGATTCCCACTAGCTGGGCAATGGTGTGTTGAGAACCTTGAGGCTCTGAGGGGTCACATAACTTGTTTAAGGTCATTTATTCAGGAGAAGGTAGAATAGGAAGTAGAAAACCACTTGGCATTTTAGATTGAACCAAGCTGCCTCGGCTGAAGAAGAGACTTCTTGAGGTCCACAGAAGTGAGGCTGTGCTGCTGCAGCCCCATGCAGGGCCGGGAGGGGAGTCATTTCAGGGAGGGCTGCTGCGGACCTATAGGAGCTGTAACACTCCTCTGGGCAGCTCAGCACTGGGGGCACTCAGGGCTGGGCCCGCAGGGGGAGCAGTTCTGCCCTAAGACTGGAGGGGCTTCGTGGGGCAGCAGAGGCCCTGCGCTGCCCCTCACTTGCGCCTTCCCTGGTCTCTCCTACTTACTTCTTGCCAACTGTTCCCCTGGCAGGGTGGCAACCTTGCTTCCCTTATCACATGCCCCACAGCTGTTTTGACTCCTTTTTATCAGCTACTCCCTAGAACAGTGGTTCTCAAACTTCCTAAGCCGCTGCAGTGTATTTTCATTGTTACAAAGGGGTCACGACCCACAGGCTGAGAACCCCATTGTGGTGGGCCAGGTTATCTCCTCACAGGTCGCCCAGGGTGGGCTCTGCACCCAAATACAGTTATGGGGAGAAATAAGACTCGCCTGACTGTTGGTGAGGAGGGAGCACCCCTTGGACAGCAGTGTAACTGTCACTGTTCATTAAGCTATGCTGTGTGCAGGGGGGCATGGCAAACAATGTGTCATTCAAACCTCAGAACAGAGCTATGGGGTAGGGACTGGTGTTACCTGTTTTGTCATTCAAGTTACTGAGCACAGAGAAGGAAAGCAAGAATCCCTGGGGAACACAGGCAGGAAGTGAGCGTTTGGTCTGACTCCAAAACCACTGGGCAGCGCTGCCTGGAGCTGGAGACGCAACTGTTCCCTTGTTGGCGCTGGCGACTTTGGGTCCTTGAGCAAATCACCTCTCTTCTCTGGGCCTTAATGTATTCATTCATAGGGAGACTCTTTAATTTCCCCTGTAAGGTGGGATGCTTAGGAGTGAAAAGGAGCACTGGGACACTTACTCTGGGATGACAGATGGAAATCAGGTTGTGTCTGTGCTCCCCAGGACCAGAGGTCTTCAGATTCATGAGTCAGATATTGGGTGCTGCCGTGCTGGTCCCTCAGGTGCTCTGCTGCGGGTGCTGGTGCCACTTCCCGGGTCCCAGGCGAGGCCTTCATATCCCCTGTGGATTTTCACTAACAGTTCACATTTCTGGTTGTAGCACAGGAGCTTGCTGGCCTGATCGCCCCTCACTGTCAGCAGCTTAGAAGGATGCATCTCTCCTATTGTCCCTGACTTTTGCTAGAGGAGGCCTGATCTGTGTGTGTTTTCATTTGCTGCCCCTTTGGTGATTGATAGCACATGCTCCGGTCCAAGGCCGCACCTCCTACCCACACAGACAACACAGCCAGGTTACTGGACCTGACCTGGTGCCCAGGACTTGTTTCCATCTGTTCCCACATGGTGCCCAGACACCCTGGGGTCTGCACACCTTGCAGTGAGGGAAGGCTATCACTCCCCATTCTACAGGGCTTCTCAGTGAGCAGCCTGGGGTTGCTTGAGAGCTGGTGTTTTTGAATGCTTGGAATGTGCCTCCAATACCCTTCCAATCTGGCTGGGGATTGTGAACCCCTGAGGTTCAGAGGTTCCAGCCAGACACTGCTACAATGATCTCTGGAGAGGGCACAGAAACTGGTCTTTGTGCTCTAAGCTGTCAGCCCCAACACCCCTACTCCCGCATTGCCAATGTTTCTCAAAGTGTGCTGATGAGGGATGCGCGATGATTTTAGGGTATGGATGTGCACAATTTTTAAAAAGTTGTTTTATGTTTACTTTAATCTTTATTGGAAAAAGACCATACTTGGCACATGAGAACTGTGATTTTATAAATAGTTACTGATTAGGATGTTGATATTTAAGAAAAAGTGAACTTTATGAGGATACTAAGTTAAAGACAGATGAACCTAGCCCTTCTGAAGAGGACTAGGAGCACAGGTCCTACTTTGATTTGCAGTGCTCTGACTGTGCAACTCTGGCCATGTCACTAGAAGTGGTGGCTCTGGGTCCTGTTTGGCGTCAGCTCATGGGGATCCTCCCTAAATCTGGAAAATTCATGATGAAGTGACTGCATGGGCTTTAGTGTCAAGTTTGATTGCAAACAATAGGCTGACTGCAGTGGCTCACACCTGTAATCTAGCGCTCTGGGAGGCCGAGGCAGGTGGACCGCTTGAGCTCAGGAGCTCAGGAGCCAGAACAAGAGCAAGAACTCTGTACTCAAAATAGAAAAACTCTCTGGGCACTGTGGCAGGTGCATAGTCTCTGCTACTCAGGAGGCTGAGGCAAGAGGATCACCTGAGCCTAGGAGTTCAAGGTTGCTTCGAGCTATGATGCCATGGCACTCTACCCAGAGGAGAGCCCTTTTAAACAGAGTAAGACTGTTTAAAACCAAAAAGGAAGGAAGGAAGGAGAAAGAAAAGAAAGAACAGAAAGCAAATAGTAAGAGCCAGGACAGCAGTACCTTACAGTCCCAGAATTCTGCTCAAATTGATTGTGCCTACTGATCTCAGGCCCGCCAACTCCATTACATTCATTGAGTGCCTAAAAGTTTCTATTCAACCCCTACATTACTGTCTGAGATTGAATTATGAAATAGTAAATGTTTACCCTATATAGTAATTGATGACTTACTCATTTTTCTCATTTATTTCTCTTGAACGAATGAAGGGTAGTATTACTTACTTCATGAGTTTATTATAAAATTAAATAAGAGAACATATTAAAGGGCTTAATTCAGTGTCTGGTATATAATATACACTGAAAGAATATTAGCTGCTTTGAAATAAAATGTTAAAGTGGAATTAGAAAATCAAAACACACAGGCAAAAAGATATAAAAATATTAAAGATGAGTGAGTTGCTAACGTTTAACATTAAATTTAGTGCTGAACTTCCCAGTTAGTACAACATGCTAAGTAGGATACATTTCTGTCTAAATGAAGGATTGGCAAACTTCTTATGTCAAGTGCTTGATAGTAAATATTTTCAGCTTTGTGGGCCACACAGCTCTGTACCGCTAGTCAGTTCTGCCTTTGTGTCTGGAAAGTGGCCATAGGCAATATGCAAATGAGTGGGTGTGGCTGTGTGCCAATAAAACTTTATTTATAACAACTGGCAATGAGCCTATAAACTGCAGTTTGTCCCTGGACTAAATGAAGGAAACCTGTTTGTCTTTGGAAGGCAGAAACTTCTCATGGATCATTAACACTGAAAAGAAATTTGTTACAAGATGCAATACTTTTTATGAAACTTGTTAAACAGCATATGGAAACTTGTTAAACATTGGTGTTTTACAGAAAATCTAAAAGAAAGTCTTCACACAACTAGTTCTGTTGCTGTTCATTTAGCAGGCATTTATTGAGTGTTTACTATGTCCTAGGCTCTGATATTAACCACTAATAAAACCTAAAGAGATGTGCATTTTGGCAGGGGGTGCTGCCTTGGCAAGAGGTGATCTTGGTGACAATTTAGGGAGGTCAATTTAGAGTGTTTTCAGCACTGGGGACATTGTTTAGTCTCTAAATTACACAGAGGCATCAATGCTAATTTGAATGGACTTTTGGTCTGGCAACCCTGGCCTCCAGGGACAGCCAGTCTCATAGAGTGGCTGTGTCATATGAGATCCTTGCTCTTTTTGACAGTTACAACTGTTGAAAGAGTGCCATCTTCTAAATCAAGTTCATTGCTGTGTGACCTTTGTTAACCTCTCTGAGCCTCACCTGAGCTCTCTATAGTTCATAATACCTCTAGATCTCTAGTGCTCTCTTCTTACCCTAGCACTGGCCAGCTAGCATTTGTTCTCTAAATGTTAGTATCTCCCTATGGGGGTTGAGCAGCTGCTCTGTGCTTTCCCAGAGGGAGCCTGGGGGGTGTGAGGATTGTAGCCCCCTCCTCCCCAGTGTGTATTCAGTGTAAGAAGACTTGAGAAAACACTGGCCTGTGGAATTCCAAAGTTAATGAAGGGAGTGGATTCCATGAGGGTCTCCGTTTGACCTCCCCCTCCCACTCCCCAACCCCCTGTTATCCTAGAGAGAGTTTGGAGGCAAGTGAAGGTTTATAGCCCTTGCACAAAAGAACTCTCACGCTGTGGCTGGCAAGAACCATGGCTTTGGGATTCTGGGCTGGGGGCTGAGTTGGAGTCTCTCCCCTACAGTGCTGGTTAACCTGAGAGGGACATCTCAGGCCAGGCCAGGTAGGACATCTTGGGAGAAGAGAGACATATTTGATAAACTTGGGAAATTGTTCTTTGCTGTCCAAAGGAGGGGCTGAGTAAGGGGCTGTGTGAAAACTTTAGAAGAAGGCTTAGTTCCCCTAGGGGGAAAAAGGGGGGGGGAATATCATTGTTCTGATACTTGGGCTTGAGTGATAGTTCAGTTAGGACTAGTGGAATAGAACGGAGAGAACAGGCTTCCGTTTACTCATAGTCTCAAGATACATTCTGTGTTCCTGGCTCAAGGAAGCTTTGGGGAAAGGCTTTGGAGACCAAGCTCGGTAGGGATTAGTAGCCTCACTGGATTAGACTCAGCCCTGCAAATGAGCTGAGCGTGGCCCGTAACTGTGTTCCAGGAGGCCCTTGGCAGCTCTCTCACCTCTCATCCAAGAAGTGGATTATTTCCGGTGGTGGGGGGTAAGGGAACGGAGTAGGGGCTTCTCCCCACTTTTTTTGCCTGACAGTTTTTTTAAAATGTTTGCCTTTTGCTGCTGGTGGTTCTCCAGGGCAGTTTCTAGGGCTGGAGGTCTTTCTCCCTGCTGTCCCCATTTATCACTCTACCAGGGGTGAGGGTTCTGGGGAGAAGGGGTCTGCCCCACCTGATTACCAGGAAGTGCTCTGACCCTCCCCCCACCATCCTCCTTCAGCCCCATGTTGGCTTATCTGGCTCTGGCCAAAAAGCAGCTGCTTGGGTTTAGTGGGAGGTGATGCCATTAATTTAAATAAATATTAGCCAGTCCCCAGTCTCCCAGCTTGGTGCTCAGCACGGGTCCTCAGAAACTCCCTAGATGCATCTTTAGGGAATGTAAGGATACTCATAAAGATAAGAATTTTCTGATGGAGAAATGCTCTGGGGAGGTTGTTGGGGCATGTTAGAAAAACCACTAAGTCCTGGAACTTCCAGGCTGTGTGACCTTGGAAAAGATACTTGACCTCTCTGGGCCATTTTTTCCTCCCTTGGGAGGAAAGCTATTTTGAAAATGAGATGGTCTGGGATGTAAAAACCTGGCCAGTTGTCAATCCTCCCTCTTTGAACATGACACATAGTAAACTGAGTCTAACTCATCTTTTCGAGTCAGATTGCCTTTGTGCCTGTCCTGTTTTCCAATGACTGAGTCAGCTCAGGCAATTTCTGGGACTTCTGTGAGGCTCTGGCTCCTCATCTCCCCATGGGGTAGCAGCCCTACTTGTCTGTGTCCTTCTCATGCTTGTGAGAGGATAAATGAGTCACCTCTGGGAAAGTGGCTAAGAGCTGGATGACACTGCTTTATTGGGTTGGATTTCATCTATGGGCCCATCCGGAAAGTCAGGGGAGCCCAGCACCAGTGATACCAAAGCTGGATTCTTCATGGAGGAAGCCTGGGGCTGGCAGAGGCGAGGGGTAGAGCACATTCCATTCTGTCCAGGCAGCGCTGGACTGCTGAGGGACTCTGACACCAGCAGCCCTCCTCCCTCCATGGTGGGTGGCTCGGATGCTGGGAGCCTGCCGAGTTCTCTGGCTTCCTCTGCTTTCACTGTCTTTTCCAGAGTCTCACTGGACTCTAGAAGTGGATGTGGAGTTTGGGGGTAGTTTCTCTGCAGCATGTGAGTAGTTTAGATCTGAAACACAAAATATGAAGCCACAAAGGGTCGTTTAACAAACACTGTCCCCCCTCCACCATGAACGTATGCTAATGATGTGGTGTGTTTGCTTTGGATCATGGTCTCTGAAGAAATATGTAAAAAGCAGACACCAAGTGGGAAGCCTGGGAGCCTTTGTCCCATTCCCCGTCCTTCCCTGCACAGACACGGCTCTCCTGATTTTGAGGACCAATAGGCTGTGTTCTTACACTTTATTACCAATCTATTTGGAAGCCATCTGCAGCCCTGTTTTTATGTCTTATGATTTTCTGAAGGAGGCGGCATACTGTATATAGCATCTGTACTTTTTTCTCTCAGCGTCATGCTTGGTCAGCGATGCTGTTGTGTTTGTTCATTCATTTCCCTGCCTGGTGGCTTTTTGGGTTGTTTTCAGGATTTTCCTGTTATAAACAGTGCTGTCATGGGGACCCTGGCAGTGCAGCTCCAGGTGCACATCTGGGTGTATCCCCGGAGTTACATGCACAGGGCATGCACATTTGCAGCCTTCCCAGGCATTGCTGCAGTTGGAACGGGCTGTTGCCTGAGTTTCTTCCCTGTGAACCTGGGAACTCCCAGAGGGCAGGGTGGGTGGTGCGTGCCGCTGTATCCTTGTGCCAGTAGCCATGCCTGGCATTGGGTACCACCAGCTAATGGCATCCCTGATGGAGTGAATTCTGGAAGGGGTTAAGCACCTGGGGATGCTCCAGAGTCTGAGAGTAGAGGGTCAGCATCACGGGGGTGCTCTGCAGAAGCAGAAAGATAAAGGAAAACTGGCTGAGGTGGGGGCAGTGAAGACATTGGTGCTGAAAAGGTATCTGTGAAAGGGCCTGGCTGGACAAGAAGGTCCCAGGCGTCATTGCTGGTGGCCTTTTGCGGTGCTGGATGTGCAGGGGTAGAGTGCTTAGGGGCCACTGGGATTGCTGCAAAAGGGATGCTGGAGGGGCCAGCATGAGTCTGGACCCCATCTTCACTCACTCAGGGTCACCCAAGTGATCCATTGAGGGAAAAGGGGTTGGAGATGGGAGAGTCACCATGACTACTTTGCAAGCCTGTCTCAGCCAGGAACTGGGGTATCCACCGAGCAAAGCAGCCTCGGTGCCTTTTAGGATAAGGGACTGAGACACCCCAACGTGGCAGCAGGGTGGTTTGTAGATGGTCAGGAGAGGAAACTGCTGCAAGTTCGATGCTGTGGGAGAGCTGAAAGAAACAAGAGAATTGGGGAGGATTAAACATAAAGTTTGCGGTTGCTTTTGTTTTTTGATACATATGATTAGAAATGAAAAATTGGGGGTTGGTAATGGAAAAAGAAGTATGTATATGCTATGAAATAGCCTTTGTACTTCTTTTTTTTTTTTTTGAGACAGAGCCTCAAGCTGTCCCCCTGGGTAGAGTGCCATGGCATTACAGCTCACAGCAACCTCCAACTCCTGGGCTCAAGTGAGTCTCCTGCCTCCGCCTCCCAAGTAGCTGGGACCACAGGC
>CAUYTI010139490.1:0-28836 GCA_963575145.1 Galago senegalensis | reverse complement strand
CCGTGGCATTACAGCTCACAGCAACCTCCAACTCCTGGGCTCAAGTGAGTCTCCTGCCTCCGCCTCCCAAGTAGCTGGGACCACAGGCACCCGCCACAACGCCCGGCTATTTTTTGGTTGCAGCCATCATTGTTGTTTGGCGGGTCCAGGCTGGGGATTCGAACCCGCCACCTTAGGTGTATGTGGCTGGCGCCTTAGCCAGTTGAGCTATAGGCGCCGAGCCGAGGACCGTGTTATTGCAATCCAATCTATGAAAGGACATTTTAGCTTCTTACTAAGGAAAATAAACCAACCTTGTCTTTAAAAGTCCTTCTAAGGTTCAAGTCATGGACACTCGTCTTGAATATGCAACACCAGTCTTGATCATTAGGTGGGTTAAGAATGGATTACAAACTAAAGGCTACCTCACAAGTGACAGGGTGGTCTCCATGTGAGAAGGCTTAGGTTCCACCTTCTGAAATGATTCTCAGAGGTAAATGAAAGGATTCCTGCCCCTGAAACAAAATAGGTTATGTAATACAGCTGCCTGTTAAAGAAAAGAAACTAGAAGTGGGGAAGAGAAAATGCATTTTCACCATCTTAGAGTTCTTAGAGTTGGGGAAGCTGCCGCTTATGTTATTCTCTTCAGCACCTACATATTCACCCAGAATGTGGAATAAGGGCAAGCAGATGCCCACAGATAAAACGAGAAACATCATCTTTAATGAAACATTGTCGGCCTCCTTTAAAGCTCAGCATTTGAAATGCAGCACTTCAGTCAAGGAGGAATTCAGATGTTATTAATATGCATAAATATACATTGAAGACATTCATCAAAATTCCACGGAGAGACATAGGCTTCCAAAATCAGCATTGCAGACACGGTCTCTCACGACTTACTCTTGAACGCCTATCTGCATGCTTCAGCATATTCTCCCAAATTGGCGAATAAAGCAGTTTTATAAAACTAAAAATGTTGTACAAAGATACATTTCTCACTTTTAATGACCTCTTTTAAAGCAATGACATGACGATCGTGTTTTCCTACTAGCATGTGAAAATGAGCCGTGCAGGCTTATACTTAAAAATGATATTATTATGCTTATCATAAAGAAAAGCATTTAACGTTTGCATGGAGTGATTCTTATAAACACTTTCCATTATCTTTTAAAGCAAACCTTTAGCTACAAAATTTTGTAGTCTTAAAAATAGAACCTACAGAGATTAAATAGGTCACAGCTTTCTGTTTGAAAGGTTTTTGCTCAGTGTTTCATGAGTGTGTGCATGTCTGTGTCTGAGGGTTGTGAATACATTAAAAGCACTTTTCAAAAAACACACACATTGCAGAGATGTTATAATTCTCATGACTTTTAGCCACAAACAAATCTTAATATCTGGTACACTTGAAATCTGACTTTTATTTTTCCATCTAAGGCAGTTATGTTTAACTCTGTTTTAACATTGAGGCTCTCGCATAGCCTTTAAAAATGTATGACCCATTTAAGAAAGAAGGATCCTTGGACCAAACATTTAACAGTGAGATGGTAAGAGGCCAGGGAATAATGGAAAAGAGGTGCTAGCAGGTGTCCTTTAGAAACACATAGTCAAATACTGCTTCAGAGTCAAAATCTTCTCCTGAAAATGGAAAACTGATCCCTTCTTGACGGCCAAAGGTTATGAAGGATCCAGAAAAATACATGGGGAATGATACGAGCCCTGTCTGTGACAATGTGCTCAAAGTACATGAAGTGGAAACTTGTATAAAACGAGAAAGGAACAGGGGTAATAGTCAAATGGGCAAGTTGAGTGTGAAGGCCCATCACTGTTAATTCATACTGAATGAACAGCTTAACAGATGACAAAGATCACCAGGGCTTTCACAGTTAGTTGTCACGAAGCTAACTATGAATTTCCCCAGCAAAAATGAAGAGAGATTACAGGGCATTGTTCTGTTTAAGTGGCATCTTGTGTTTTGGTTTACATTTCCCTCAACGTTAACCATGGTCAGCGTCTTTTCACGTGCTTACGGGTCATTTGTATGCCTTCTTTAAATCCTGTGCCCTTTTTAGTTAGGATATTCGCCTTTGTATTGTCGGGTTCTAAGGGTTCTTTCTATTTGGGAGAAACCAACAAATGTTGGGGAGAACATGGAGAAATTAGAATCCTCATATGTTATTCATAAGAACGTAAAATGTTGCTCACTCTGTGAAAAACATTTTGGTAGTTTCCCAAAAAGGTAAGCCCAGTTTATATAACTCTGTGATTCTCCTCTTGGGTAGAGAAGACTGAAAAGATATTCACACAAAAACTGTACACTATTCCTAATAGCCCCCAAAGTGGGAATACCCTAAATGCCCACCAATGAATTAATGGATAAAATACGGTAATGTAGTGTGTTCACACAATAAAATATTAAATAATTCAAAAGGAATACAGTACTGATTCAGACTGTAACACAGATATACCTTGAAAAATTATGCTAAGTGAAAATAAAAACAACCAGACACAAAAGGCCACAGAATTCCATTCAAATGAAATGTCCAGAAAAGGCAAATATACAGAGAAAACAGATTAATTGTCATAGGAGATAAGGGGAACTGGGAATGATTGCTATAGGGAGTTTGGGGGGAAAGTAATGGAAATGTTCCCAAATTAGATAGAGATGCATTATGTTGTAAATATACTAAAGCCCACTGAATTATACCCTTTAAAATGGTACTTTATGTTATATAAGATATATCTAAATCAATGAAAAATTAGGCCATGTTATAATAAGCAGAGATGGGTATCCATTGTGGCTCAGAGCACAAACCACCTAATTGTATTTTGGTTCATTAAATGATTAAATAACATGATTTGAGACTTGAAAGTGAATTTAGGGCATCTCTCAGAGATTACCTTATGAGAAGTGGATAAAAATGGTTCAGATTCAAGGGAGATATGCATGTTAGAGCCAGAGACGAGACAGAGGAATGAATTCTAAAAGGAGATTTCATTTCTGTCAATATTATTTAAGAATTTAGCTTTGATTCTGCTACAGACGGGCAAAAATTAACAAAAGATAACAAAAGAAAATACAATCCCTTCTAAAAATCAGCCATTATTTCTTGCAGAGAAGGGATTCTTGGAATATGGGGCAGGGTCATTTACCTGGAAAGAACTGCATGAATAGTAGTGGTTCATGCTACACCACAGCAATGCAATTACTTTTCATCTGTGGTCATTTGATGTGAAATGATATTAAATTTTTTTTTTTAGGATTAGTGGCTGTTGCAATGAACCATTGGATGAGAATCAGGAATCCAAGCAGGGTCTAGTGGGAGGCTCGTTGCTACTAACTGTTTTAGATAAGAAGGAAAACAAACAGTTTGATGTCCTCAGTACAGGAACAAAGGTTGAGAGAGCTTCTCTGATTTTCCTAAAAGAATCTTTTACCACTGGCTGGTAAAATATGAAACAGAAACAAAGTTTAAATGTGGTGGGATATTAAATTACAGCGTAATATGGTGGAATATTAAATTACAGTGATAATGTTTGATGAGTTCTAGGACTACTAGAGTGATAGAGAGAGAACTTGGACAAACATGAATGAATGTGAGGTCTCGGGCCTTGAAACTCCACTGAGGGCCTTCTGCTCCCAGCTATGGGGAAGTTCAACAGACTGTTTTTCCTGTTGACAATACTTAGAAAGCCAGTTACAAAATTGCTTCAAAATACAAAATCATCTGTTTGAAGGTTTGTAGAGCTCCCAAGGCAATAAGAACAAGACCAGAAATGGAAGGGAAGTGTGCACAGGCAAACTGAATTCTGCTGTTCCTCCTTTAAGATATTTGACACTTGTTCTAGAGTTGTAGGAAACAAAGAAACTGGGAAGAAAACTATATGTAAGAAGTTGAGAACCCAGTAGAGGTTTTGGCGACTGCTTAGGACTAAGGAGGCAAAGAATGGATTTGGCACTGTCAAAATGACCAGGATCCAGGAGATAAGGGAGTCAAGGTGAGGTGAGCCCTACCCCCAAGGTGTTTTCTTCTTGATGTGTTTGCACAGAAATAAAGAAACAAAACCAAAACGCTATTGCAAAAGCAGGATAGAATTTTAAGGTAATTGCACAGTGCTGGGGGTACAAAATTTGGGGTGAATGCCCATGTAAGAGGCATTGCAGAGCTTCACCTGGATTCCAGACTTAATGCCAACCTCATTAAATATCAGAACTTTACCACACTGAAATAGTTAGGATCCATCATCCAGTCCACACAGGTACATGTCCAACAAAGAACTTGTATCTGAATATAAAAATAACCTCTACAAATTAAGAAGGAAAAAAGACAATGCAAAAAAAAATTAACCAGTCACTTCATAAACAAGGCCACAATAACAGGCATGGACTTAGTTAAAAGATATGTAATGTATTAGATATCTTGGAAAGGGAAATTTAAATCACAAAATGACCTTATACTACCTCAGTAGAATGGCTAAAACGAAAATGGCCAGTGACACTTAGCAAGAATAGAACGCAATAGAAACCTTCATATGTTGCCTCTAGAACTGCAAATTGGTACAAAACCCAGGCCCCATACCCAAGTTATTAAACTTTTCTTACTTTGTGATACATGCCTAACGTTGAGATGCATGTACACTAACCAAAACATACCCACAATATTCACAGAAGCCTCTTTAGTGGTAATCCTAATTTGAAAACAACTCAAAATCTTTAGATAATAGATTGGCCAAATAACTTGTGGCATATTTATAAAATGGAATGCCATACAGTTACTAGTTCTCAACTTTCTCAGCTGGAAGTGATCTTGCCTCACCCACCAGGACATTTGGCAATATTGGAAAGACATTTTTTATTGTCACAACTGGTGAGACTGCTAATGGCCTTCATTGAGTAGGCTCCAGAACGACTGGGAACCATCCTACATTACACGGGACAGTCTCCACAAGAAAACCAAAATGTCACTAGTGCTGAAATTGAGAAATCCTGCTTATTAGTTTTCTAGAGCTGCTTTTACCAATTAACATGTACTTAAAGTCTCAAGATAACACCAGCTGGTGATCTTCCAGTTGTGTAGGTCAGAAGTCCAACACAGGTGCGGTGGCCTAAAATTAATGTCTGCAGAGCTGCGTTCCTTTCTGGAGGCGCAAAGGGAGAATCTGTTTCCTTGCCTTTTCCGGCTTCTAGAATACAGCTACCTTCCATTGCTAAACCCATATTTTATTTCCTTCCTTGACTCCTAGACCGCTCCCTCCGTCTGTAGAACTAGTAAAGACAGGTTTGCTCGTACGCATCCCTCTAACCTACCATCATAGCTGCCTCCCTCCTCCGCTCTTAAGGACGCTTATGATTACAATGGAGTCCACTTGGATAAACCAGGGTATGCTCCCTATTTTATTTTATTTTTTATTTATTTTTGAGACAGAATCTCAGTCTGTCACCCTGGGTAGAGTGGCATGGCATCATAGCTCACAGCAACCTCCAACTCTTGGGCTCAAGCAATCCTCTTGCCTCAATTTTTCTATTTTAGTAGAGATGGAGTCTCACTCTTGCTCAGGCTGGCCTTGAACCTGTGAGCTCAAGCAATCCACCCACCTCGGCCTCACAGAGTGCTAGGATTACAGATGTTAGCCACCACGCCCGGCATACGCTCCCTATTTTAAAGTCAGCTCATGAGCAACCTTAGTTCTGTGTGTAAATCAATTCTCCTTTGTCAAGTATTACAATGTATTCACAGGTTCTAGAGAGTGGGGTATTGATATCCTTTGGTGGCCAATATTCTGCCTACCACACCCTGCTGTACAGCAGTGAAAAAGATTGTACTACTGTTACGCAGAATAGCACGTGCAGACCCCATAGTGTAATGTTGAATGGTTCTGTTTATAATGCATTTCAAAAATGGGTCAAACTATAGAGTTGTAAAAATGAGAATAGTGATTTCATGATTCTTCACAGATCCTCTTGCGCATAGTACAAGTGGCAGAGCCAGAAAGTTCAGTGAAAGCTTATGAGACATCAGAAAGCTTCCTGATTCTGTATTTTCAGGTTAGGGCCAGGGTAGCAGCTTCCTTGGTACAGATTCTGCAGAAGGCTTTCAGTGTTTTTCTATAAGCTCACCCTGGACTCCATTTCTTCAGCTCTCCCAAACATCCTGCAAGTGACTTAATCCTCTAAAATAAATCCCTTTCTGTTTAAAGTAGCTGGAGTGGATTATATTGCCCATAACTGGAAAGTCACCTATGTGGCTTTAGTAATAACTGAATAAAAAGCTCCTTGTCAGTCAGCTTAACGGATAAAGCGCTGCACTAATACCATATAAATGTTATCCCATTTAATCCTAACGATCATTAGGCATTATTATCATTTCTCATAAGTGATGCAGTGGAGAATTAAAGAGTTTAAGTTACTTACCCCCTGGCTAGTAAAATAGCAACGTCAAGATGCAAACCCGAAGCTCTGCAGCCCTACCCTGCTTGGACCCTGCTGCTGAGTTCCATTACCCTTTCAGAATAGACGTGGCCAGTATATCGACTTATCCTACAAGTTCTTCCAATAAATATTTTAATACCTCAAAGAAGCATTTAGAGCTTGATTTCTTATAGTCCTTGAGATATAATGTTGCATCACTCAGATTACTTAGTAGCAAACAATAGAATCTCTTCTGTCTAGTTTAATTAGAACAGTGATGTATTTAAGAATATCCGATGATTAATGGATTAAACTTTTGCTTTCAAAAAAAGGAATAGGCTCAAAACTCAGCTTCTAGCTGCCAAAACACGGCACAGAAGAGGACTCTTGAGGAAACTGTGCCCACGGTTTCTATAGGATGCTAAATGCCAGAAATTCAGCCTGACTGGCATTGCTGTCAGCAGTGACTGCACTTCTGTGTCTGGAACTTAGCCTTGCAAGCACTGGGAAGCTGTTGCTGCCCAGGTTGCACTGCTCACTGCTGAATAGAGGGCCCTGCAGGTGTGTTTGATTGCAGTGTGCAGGTCATGTGCCTTCATCCTGTCTGCAAGGGGGCTGAGGTTTGACACCTGATTGCCACACTAGAGCTGCTCTGGTCACAAAGTAGACATTTCCCCCCAAATAGAAGGGCCATGCAAAGATAATAGGCAATGATTCATGTGACAGATGCCTATTAGAAACAGGTGAAGGTCTGATTTCTATTCTGTTTTCTACCTGCATCCTGAAAGAGTTGTTTATCGGTCCTGAGTGGCTGCCATCAGTAATTAGAGCTAAATACCATCTACTAACACATTTTTTCAGAGCCTATCATAGGTTCTGCTCTGTCTAAAACAAGCTGATTGTTTAAAAGAAAAATGTTTTTTTGATGAAAAATTATGGTAGAGACTATTCACTTCACCAGTTATCCATCTCACGAATGAATACAACAAATGATCGTTAGCACGCTGCTGGTTCCTCAGTTGTGCATAATTTCACACAATTTTTTATTTTTGAGCCTCTGGAGGCTCCTATGTGTCTTGTGTTTATAACGGAATTTTTAATACACAGATTTCAGACTAATCTCATGGAAATAATTGAAGAATTATGAATCAGACATGTAAATTTTAATCACTATCCCTTTTCATTAGGCTCATTTTGTCTTCTGAACATATGATTTTACTTCACGAATATTCCACAGACCTTTCTTTTTTTTTGAGACAAGAGTCTCACTATGTTGCCCTTGTAGAGTACTGTGGCATCATAGCTCACAGCAACCTCAGACTCTTGGGCTCAAGCAATTTGAACTGGGTTTGAACCCACTACCCTCGGTGTATGTGGTGCCGGCCATAACTACTATGGGCGCTGAGCCATATTTCACAGACCTTTACATGATCACAATAGTCACAATGTATATTTAGGATTTCAAAGTTCCACATACCAGATATACATGGACAGGTGAATTAAGGGCACCTCTACATCAATCAAAAATCACTTCTTTTCTCAGAGTTCCTGCAGTTGGTGACTTTACTCTTCTCCACCTGCTGCCACTGGCTTGAAATAGTTAGCAGACATCCCCTCTTCTGGTGAGAAACAAAATATGTACATTTTTCTGAAGATTTAAAAATGATTTGTACTTTTCACCATTTTTTAATGTACATTCTCTTGCCTCTATAGTATCTTTAACCTGTCACAGCATTATTAACAAGCATTTGTTAAGGTTTCTTTTTAGTGTGATGATCGCCAGCTCTCTATTTGTTGTTTATGAGAAATTATGAGCCTGGTCTGGTTTTACAGTAAGAAACACTAAAATAGGTAATTAATTAATCAGAAGCAAATCTGTAGGACATTCCTGTGATTTCACAGATCAGTAGCAGATGCGGGGGATAGATATAGAGAGCCTGTGAAAGAGACCATTTAACTCAAGGTGTTTATAGAAGAAAGTCAGGAACACGGAGACAATCACATAAGACTTTTAAGCCACTTCGTGAGCAATATATTCTCTCTTGTATAAAATCCTCACCAATCCTGTGACTCCCCCAACCCCAGTTACCACATTCTCTCTCTTCTTTTCAAGTAAATACCTTAAGAGAGTTTCTATTTCAAACTTTCCATAGTCTATTTTACCTAAATCATTCAGTGTGTCTCCTGCCCACCCCTCACTCACAAGGTCACTGAATCTCCCACTGAGGTCACCAACCCCTCCCTGCTTCAAAGCAACATCTCTTGGTTGATCCCTGGGCAGCCTGAGCCCTGCTGTGCGCTCTGGTCCTGTTGAAGCCATTTTCACTCTCCTTGTTTCCTTCCTCTGTCTCTGAACACCTCATTTTAGACTTCTTTGCAAACTCTTCTTTCGATGTCTATCATTTTAGGTTGCTATTGTTTGAGAGTCGGTCCTATTTCTCCTCTTGCTCTATAATTCTTTGGAACATTTAGGCCATTGTTGTTGCTTAAATGATCATTTATATGCTGAAGACTCAAAGCGTCAATGCACCTTCCTCACGTATCTGTATTCTGAACTTCATATGCCTGTACCCAACTGCTATGGGGACTTATATCCAGACTCCCAGGACATCACCTTTCCAAAATGCTCATAACCTAACTCACAGTTTAAAATGGGCATTTTCAGAGTTTTTAGGTCTCAGGACAGGTTTATCATCTTAATTATTGATGCCCCATTGAGTTTTGTCATTGTATTATATGTAAATATTTTTGCCATAGAACCTCTGAGCACTTTGAAAATTACTTATTCATCCATTTAAAAATAATAATAAACCCATTACATGTAAAAACATTTAGAATAACAATAATTGGAAATTAAAATTTTAATGAAAGTGTCACACTTTCAAATTTTTGCATCTCTCTTTGTATGGATGAACAAAGACAGGTAAATACTCCTATTTGCTTTTGTGTTCAATCTGGAAACTCTTCCATACACTACTGAGAGTAAATGCAAATTAAAAAGCCAAACGACATCTACATAGTATTGTAAAATGATTTTTACAACATTGATGCCCTAAAATGATTTTGAGGACCTTGCTGGGTCCCAGATCACATTTGAGAACCTCTGGTTTAAAGCAATACAAGAACCCTGCATGAGAATGACGGGATTAACCCAGTTTATGGATCTAGGCTTAGGCAGTTGAGACAGAGGGTCGGAACAAAGCGTAGGTAAAAGTGGGACTGAAATGCACGAGCCAGAAAATAAACTAGAGAGAAAGTATCACTCTAGTGAAGCCAGATTAGGGGTAAAGTGCAAAGGTGAGGGAGTCTAGAGGACCCTGGGGAAACAGAAAGAGCATTTTTAATGATCTCTGTGAAGGCATTGCTGCAGTGGAGGGATGAGGCCATAGTCAATATGGTTGCCAAGGCACAAGAGCCTGAGCTCATTTGAGTTATGGAGCCGAGCAAGGCACATTGTGGATAGTAGTAAAATAGGAAAAGTGTGGGCAGTCTGGGAAGCTACTTTCATGTGAAGGGGAAGCGTCCCACATTTGATTTTTACAGCATGCTGTAAGGGCCCAGCATCTTACATCTGAGTATCACATTGAACGCTGTGAAAATAGGAGCAACTCAAAAGGTAGGTACCATAATCCAACATTTTTGTCAATGAGTAGGCTGGTGCGTGCCCTTCCGTAGTCTAATGAGGGTAGAAACACTGGCTGACTCCACTTCAGGACTTGCCGTGACCTATTTTCCTGAAATTTCCAACCAGTGACTCAAAGTAAAGGTTTCAAGTTGTTCTACTTTGTCTAAATTACCCCCAGAGTTGGAGTTGAGCCACCATAAATGATAAATCAATTATAGGCCCTGAGGGGAGGGGCACCTGCGGCTTTATTCTTGCTGCACTTCCCAAGTGGTGTACCTAAGGGGTCACGGTTCTCTCAGAGTGGCTTTTCTAGTCCCATCCCAGAAGGGGGGCAGTTTTTTCATAAGCAATAATGTGTCACAGAGGCAAGCTGTGGCCCTGCATGAGAGAAATGTTTCCAAGATTGAACACCCTGATGGTGTTCCAGGGGCCAAGGTTATCTATTTTTCCTGTAGGAAAAAAAGCTCCAAAAACAAAGTTACCATGACAGAGAAATGTAATTCCTGTGTTAAAAGAACTGAAAACACAACACATGGGGTTGAAGTAGAAATGCAGAATTAGTTAGAATCTGTAACTGTCTTCTAATTTGTCATTTATACCTGGATTCACACAGGTAAGAGATCACCTGAGTAGAAATTCCGCAGGACTGTTACCTTCGGTGGAACTCAAAGTAATAGGTTAAACAGAAGGAAAGCTCTGAAACCTTGATGGCCATAATTCGCCTAAACACTTCTCCTGATAAGCCCCTTGAGGTGGGGTGAGTGACGGTCCAGGTTCAGAAGTGAGAGAATGCGGAATCTGCATACTGCAGGGACTGTGACGTGGCCGCTGAAGTATGAGGTTGATCTAGGGCTCTGAGCGTCATTTGAGTAGTCTTATTTCTCTTCTAGAATTATTGAGCCAATTAACAAGAATGCGGTATCATTCCCATGGGTGACGATCTTTCATGCATAGATTTGTATGTAGGCACCATGTCTTTATGTCTATAAAGAGAGTGCCAGAAACACGGATACACATGTTAAGAAAGGGGAAAAAGTACTAAAATTGTAATGTTCAATATATACTAATAACAAAAGAGGAATACAAGTTATGCTCAGCACCTCTTGTAATTGCAGAGGTCAAATGTGACTTTTTTTTTTTCTTTTGAAGTTTTTGGCTAGGGCTGGGTTTGAACCCGTCACCTCCAGCATATGGGGCCAACGCTTTACTCTTTGAGCCACAGGCACCACCCCAAATGTGACTTGAGTCTTACAAATTTAATAGATTTTCCTTTCTTAAAATGTGTATCATTTTATGGGCGCCCTCGGTGTTTGTATGTGTAGTCTTCCCAGCATCCTTTCTTTAGTAGACAGAGTCAGAATTGATTCTTTTCTAACCTGGGTAATTTTGGAGGACTTGTAGGGCCAAGTCTACCCCTTAGCAACAGAAAGGTAGGTCCATATCCCATGCAAGCCAATCTCTGCTATTAAAACATCTAGAACTATCCTGATTGTAGTCTGCCATAAGATTTGATTTTTTAGTCGTTCTTTTGATTCTGTGAGCTACAGAATTTTCTTCTAAGTTCTTTTTTCCCCTTAAATTAAGCATACTTTATTTCTTTTGATTTCAACCAAAAAAATTTAACAAAATTGGCAGCCTCTTGGCAATAGACACTCAGGAAAATGTGAGTTGTCTGGTTTGGTTTTGTATGAGATGTAGTAAATATAGTAAGACTCATGTTTACATTCTGGAATGGTTTATCAGCTGCTCATAATTTATCACAGCAGTAGGAATAAGCAGTTGATAGAATCTGTTCACCTGGAGCCAAGTTCCCACCCAGGATCACTCTCTGGGATAGGTGCTATTCCAATAGACCAACTTAAAAGGAGTTAAGAAATGCCAGGCTGGGCGGTGCCTGTGGCTCAAGGAGTAGGGCCCTGGCCCCATGTACCGGAGGTGGCGGGTTCAAACCCAGCCCTGGCCAAAAACTGCAAAAAAAAGAAGAAGAAAGAAATGCCAGGTAGTGGATGAAATATTTGATCCTGGTTGTATTGGATAGCTTAAAGCAAGAGAAATTAAGCTCACGGTGTGAGATGTTTCACTCAGAACATAGAATAAAACTATTAGCCTCCCTGTAACAGTGCTCAAAAAAACTTTACTGACTGGGTGGCATCTGTGGCTCAAAGGAGTGGGGTGCTGGCCCTATGTGCCGGAAGTGGTAGGTTCAAACCCAGTCCTGGTCAAAAACTGAAAAAAACAAAACAAAAAAAAACTTTAATGAATGTAATAGTTGGTCAGAGATCCCCCCAAAACAATATGGGAGGCTGACTTTCTTTTTTTAGAGTTTTGAATTATAGCAGCCTTCTTTTAAGTGAAATTGTCCTGATCAGATAGGAGTGAGATTTGGATAACTGAAACAATGAAATCTCAAATGATTTTGAAGACTTTGAGGGCACTGAAGTAATGAAACCATCTGACATAATTTTCATTGCCTTTCTCTGGGCTAAGTCGTGACTCCTCTCACAGAGAGCTGGAACTTCCTCTAGTGCTTTATTGCTACTAAGTAAGCAGGATTTTTACAACTCAACTCTAATTAGATGGGGAAATGAAAAATCAGAGTAAAAAGTATTATAAAAATTCATAAATTCAAAGTACTGGGGAGTATATATAGAAATGAATATTTTGAGTGTTTCACTAAAGGTGGTAAAAGATAATTTTGGATTAGACTAAAATTTTTTTATATGGGTGAACTCATTAGAATCTCTGTATCCTACATAGTTACTCTACTTAGATCTGAACATTCTCTAGGTGCTTTAATACACCTAGACTAAACTTGAACTTTTAATGGCAAGATAGACCATCAGAATCTTGGCATAATTTAGAAAATAGACTTGCAAGAATCTGAACTGCAACAGTGTTAGACTGGATCTCCCATCAGACTGAATCTCCCATTAGATTGGATTTACCATGTTTTCAAAAAATCCTACCTAATTTCAGGACCTCCAAACACTTTTACATGTGCCACAAAGAATAGACTGAAGAAAGAAGCATGAGAATCTTTAAAACAACTTAGCCGGTTGTATATTCCAGGCCAGAAATTCTAGGGAAAGAGGCAACATTTGAGTTGTTCAAGATGGGACTCTAATTTCATTAAAAATGGGAAGAGTCTACATAGTGGCAAAGGGGGCCAAAGGGTAGGAAAAGCTAACCTCTCAGGATGTAAAATATATTTTTCTGTCTCATCTTTTATTCTTGTCAATAATATTTACCACATAAAATGTGTTGGAAAATCCACATTTCAGGGTACCCTGTGAATCTGAATTCTTCAGGAAAAAAGAGTGAAAAATTACATTTACATATAAACATTGAAGTGATGGGAGAAGAAACATGTTTACTCTTTGCCTGGCCAATAAACTTCTACAAAAAGAAAAGAAAAACTCATCAGAATTTTTACTTCTGTCTTTTTCTGGAAAAAACAAGGCAAGGTAGTCCTCTCTTCCCTTCATCTCTGAACTCCCTCAATATTCAACACCCTGTTGGAGTTATGAATTGTTACCTATTGTGTGTGCATATTTCAATTTTACTTTTCACTCTAGATTATAAACTCTGAGAGGACACAGGCAATTTGTTCTTTTTCAGTCTCAGCTGAGGACCAAGCAAAGTGCTGGGTGTATTTAGGCTAATGAACACAGAATATATTCTATTAACTTAAAAGAAAATGCATTAGATATCCATTTTGTCATATTCAACCTAGATTCTTCCATTTATTATTTTTTTATTCCAGGTTAATGTGAGGATACAAATGATAAGGTACATTGTTTGCTTTTGTTCAAGTCCAAGTTGTAGTTGACCCTTCACCCAGGGTGTGCTGTATACCCTTAAGTTGTGCACGTTAGGTGAGAGTTTACCAATCCTCCCCTCCTCTACTTAAATTTAATTTTTCTTTCATGTGGGGGTGTAGTTAGTTGTTTAATCTATTGGTTTCATATTAGCATTGAGTGCATTGGATACTTGCTTTTCCATCCTTGGGATACTTTACTAAGAACGTTCTTCAACTCCATCCAGGTAAATACAAAAGCCATCTTTTTTTATGGCTGAATAGTATCGCATGGCATCCATATATCACAGTTTATTAATCCATTCATGAGTTGATGGGCACTTGGGTTGATTGCACATCTTGGCAATTGTGAATGGAGCTGTGATTGAACATTCTAGTGCAAATGTCCTTATAGTAAAATGATTTTTTTTCTGGGTAGATACCTAGTAATGGGACCGCAAGGTCAAATAGAAGGTCTCCTTTTGGCTCTTTGAGGATTCTCCATACTTCTTCCTATAGAGGCTTATTAGTTTGCAGTCCCACCAGCAGTGTTAAAGTGTTCCTCCTCTTCACATCCATGCCAGCATCTGCACCTTTGAGACTTCGTGATGCACGCTGTTCTCACTGGGGTTAGGTGATATCTCAAAGTAGTTTTGATTTGAATTTCTCTGATGATTAGGGATGATGAGCATGTTTTCATGTGTTTTATTTTTTTGCCATTTATGTATCTTGTTCAGAGAAGGTTCTGTTCAAAATATATACTCTTATACTTAAAAAGTAAAACCTGCTGTAAAATTACCCATAAGCTAAATTCTTGGCCAGTTATATCCACTGCTAAGATTGTAAATAGTGAGAGGCTTTTTTGCTGTGAATTGTTTTCATAGTAACTGGCAGAGGGCAGAAACTAGACCGTAAGAAACTAACATGTGACTCAGGTAGAGGGGGTATGGAAATCACACTTAGTCAAGGGCATGCATCGCTGGCTCAAAACCTTGTTCCTTTTTTGTTTTACCTCCTTCACTTGCCTGGACCTTTGTAGAAGGAATGGTGGAAGGTTATAGGAAAATGTGAGTGGGTAGAAGGTGATGGAACTAGTATATGGAATACATTAAAAAAGAGAATGGGAGGTTAAGGTTCATGTTTGTGCTCTCTGCTGGCAATGAGTGTCATAAATGCTAATGAATATTCGATTGGCTGAAGGGTGCAAAGAAAATTGTCAGACATCACATTGCTATATACAAAGTCTGCTTATATGGTATCTAACTTTTCAAAGTACGTTAATATGAATTATATAATGCCATCCTCTTCAAGCTGGGGGGACTAATTGTACATGGAACTTGCCAATGCCTGAATTTGTTCTCATCTATAACACATAATCACAGTGCTGCTAAGGGCTCTAAAAAAATCTAGTTTCATGCCCTTAATTTACAGATGAGGGAATGAACACCCAGAAAGGTTAAATGTTTCACATAATGCATAGGATGAATAAAAGAGACATAACTAGAAATAAAAGACATAGAAAAGAGACGTAGACTAGAAAAGAGACATAACTAGAAATAAAAGAGACAGAACTAGAAACCATTGTTTATTTGCAATGATGTAAATTGATGTGGTTTTGGGTTTTGAACATTCTTATTTTCTCTCCTGTCCCTCGCCTTTAATTTCAAGCAAAAGCTAAACTGTGAGGGCTGGGGGTGGGAAACACAGCAAAATCTGAAGGCCAATGTTCAGTAATTGCTGCACACGGAGCTTTTAAAATACTCTGACAAATAATAGGTCAAGAGAAAGGGCTTTTTAAAAGTTAGAGGTTCGTGTGAGCTTGCCTCAATCAGGACCAGTTCTTCAAAGAGTGAGTGGTGGGGATGCCAGTATAAACAGCTAAGTTTAGGGATTCAGAGCAAAAGGGTAGAATTGACTGCATGGATTTTTAGAGTGTAAATAGGTCTTAGATGGTTTCATTGAGAGTTCTGAGGCTCTAAAATGGCTTGGGGTAGTTCCAACTTCACATCTGGGTAAAGGTGTAGAAGATTTGGCAGAGCTAAAGGCATCACTGACCACCAGGGTGTGGAGGATGCGGGGTGTGGGTATCCATGACTGGACTGGCACTGTAGATGGGAAAGCAACAGAAGGAGGACACCAGGCCTACAGACCAGCCGGGGTCAGGGGATCAATCTCCTCAGATACCAAAGGGAACACAGTCAATGACAACACACCAGATAATTCACTCCATATGAACTCTCTTGAACTTAGATGATGCCAGAGAGAGAAAACAAATTGGGAGAAATTCCAGAACTAAGTTTATGCCTGAAGTGATCTAGAATTAACTAAGGTTATGTTTTATGATACCAAAAGAGATATGTAGACATGAAATAGCAATAAAGATGAACAGCATAATATTAACATTGTGTATTTTTGCCTTCCTGAGTCAAGTGACATTAGACTATTGTACTTACTAATCCTGATCTCAGGCCAAAATCTCATCAACCAAAACATTATATATTTTATTTTTAAAAGAGAACTTTTCTGTGTGTAAGAAAGGCAACATCGTCAAAAGACAAATCATTCAATAAGAGAAAAGGAACATTAAAATGTGTTGATTTTCCAATAAAGTTCAGAATTTTCTCTTATCATCATCTAGAATCAGAACCGGATTAAACAATGGGTCAGCCCAGCAATTATCGGAGTGGCTGGCCACAAGAGAGGCTGAAACATCACTGACATTGATTCAAACCTGCGGTCGAAACAGAGATCCACTCCATAAACCCTGGTTACTTATGAGTTTTTAGATAACTAATAAATACATAAATTAATTGAGTTAAATGTAATTCTCTTCTTTGAATATAAAAATTGCCTTATTAAAATTGAAATATTGAAAGGAAAAATAGCATACTAATTACACAGATAAATTTCAGTTACCCCTAAGTAAAATGTGTCCTAGTTACTTGAGTCTTTTGTTTTCTGAGCATAATCAACATATAAACATGGTCTTCGACATATGAATTTATATGGAATAGTAGGCAAAATCATATGGTTCAGAGCAAGACTCTAGGATGGAGCTGAATTGCTGTACATAATAAGCCATGATAGGGATTCATGGTGGTGATGGGGAGGACAAGGGATGGAGTCAAAGATTATTGAACCAGAGGCCGGAAGAAGGAAAGCAGACACCTGGTAGATGCAAGGCCAAGAAGAGAAACTTGAAGAGGACAGCTATAACGATCATTCTAAAATGAATGCTATGCACTGTGAAATACAATCCATTTCCATGTCACCTGTGTAAACTTTAATAAGATCACCATTACTTACGAATACTCTTTTGTGAACAGAATTTTGTTTGAAAGAGATCAAAGAAAAGACCTAGGTACAAACTTAAAGAAAGAAGCCTATAGTTAATTGTTTTAATCATTATAGAATTACTTTCATTCAACAGCAAACTGACAGAAACAGGAGGAGAAATAGATCAATCAACCATTGGGATCTGAGAGTTTTAGTAAATGCTTCTCAGAAACATTAGGTAAAAAGGAAAAATTATCACAGATATCAAAGTTAAATATTATAATTCTCAGTGCCACTGTGGCACCCCATCAGTGAGCAAATAAAACAGCCAGGACATGGATTAGAAGTACCTGCTTGCAAGAGGTGGGCTTCCCATAGGTGCAGGGAGAGCCCTGAATCATTCCGTGGCCTTTTATTGAAGCAGTATACAACAGGTGTAGGGGGGCCCATGCACTAGGATCACGTGCTTAATCGTCACCACGTGCTCTCCCCCCCCCCCAGCTTGACTCCCACCCTATTGCTCCACAAATGTTCAAGGTTCAACACCCACTTGCTAATGAGTGACCAATCTTGTCTCATTAATGCATGCAGTTGCTTCAGGGCTTGTCTCCAGGCTGCAAAACATCTCCATGCTGGCCAGGAGATTGTCCCACTCCCAGAGCCTCCCTCAGGAACCGGTGACTGCTCCTATAAGCCTAGTGCTCAGTCTCCTACAATAATTAATAAGTTCAAAGTAATAGCTATAAATAAAACTTTGTATGCAACAAACACAGAATGCATACATTAAACAATTACTAAATTTACTCGAAATAATCCAATCTCCCTAAACCATTGGGTAATAACTTTTTAGTATATCCAAGACCTGGTAGTGGAGGTTGCTCTTGGGTCCATGTTTTTGACAATTAACCAATAAAACTGTTAGAGGCAATCTAGCCCTTCAGTTTTAAATCTAGAATCACTGATTAGTGAACTCTATCAATGAATTCATCCTCACCTGGCTTTATATTCTTTCCACCTTGATCTTAAAATTCATTTCTCTACATATATCCCACGTTTCTGAAAAAGTCATTCTTCATGAGGTCTACTGGTTCTTGAGTTTAAGTAAAGGTCTAGAAGCAAAAGCAGGGGGCGAGCTAGGTCCTGAGAAATGCCAGCAATGCCCTGCAAGATTATTGGGGAAAACATTGCAGGTTCTTTAGAAAAAAAGGTGACGAACATCCTTAGGCTATGGCAATGGTTAAAAGGATGAGGCTTAGCAGAGTTTGGGGGTTCAAAGTCATAGCTTGGTTAGAATCTGTCTATCTTTCCCTTTCCCAATTTTCTAGATTCTATTCCAACCGTGTGGAGGTCTCACTTTAACAAAAGAGAAGATGTAGAAATGGAAATCCAATTTACATTTGCAATTCAGCCACCCACAGGATCAGATGTTGGGTTGTTTTTCAGAAGTATCTGCCTGCGGCTACACGACAGTTATTAAAGCTTGCTTTAGGACAGTTATTGAAGCTTTCAGGTCCTTTATGCAGTCCTTAAGCTTACAATTTAAGGTGTTGAGCTCATTTTTCCCCATATTTTTGCAGCATAAGCAACCAACCAACTTCATTATATTTTTTATTTTCAATAAAATGTTCCATGGCAGCAATTACTTGCTTTCTATAGGCACTGATTACAATTATCCACAGGTGACAGTTTGAGTAACTGTTTTGCCACTGTGTGTTATGGATGACTAATGTGCCCTTTACCCTTGGAAATGGGTCATCAATGCCTTCTAAGTCTAATCAGATGGGACAATTCAGTCTAGACAAGTCAAAACCATTTCAGATGTATGATTTTAAAGATTCTGTTTCTCTGGAACCGCTCTTAGCACCAAATTCTGTACCAGTCAGGCCTTAATTAGAGAAGCTGAAATATTAGGAGATATTGACATGTATACAGATTTAAATGTAAATATAAATGTAGGCGGCTGGGTGCAGTGGCTAAGGCCTGTAACCCTAGCATTCTGGGAGGCCAGGGTGAGTGGATTAGCTGAGCTCAGGAGTTTGAGATCAGCCTCAGCAAGAGTGAGACCCATCTGAACTAAAAAATAGACAAATTGGTCTAGTGTCATGGTGGGTGGTGCCTGTACTCCCAGCTACCCAGGAGGCTGTGGTAAGAGGATCACTTGAGCCCAAGGGTTTGAGGTTCCTGTAAGCTATGATGACATAGCACTCTACTAAGACCAACAAAGTGAGACTCTGTCTCAAAAAAAAAAAAAAAAAAAAAAACCTATCCATTACCAGGCTACTCAAAGTCTCCAAGTGAGATTCTGTCTCAAAAAAAAAGAAAACTATCTATGTTATCAGGTTAAAAAAAAAAGAAGAAAAACATGTTACCAGGTAACTAAAAGTCTCAAAGTAAGACTCTGTCTCAAAAATAAAATAAAGGGACAGCACCTGTGGCTCAGAGGAGTAGGGCGCTGGCCCCATATGCTGGAGGTGGGAGGTTCAAACCCAGCCCTAGCCAAAAAAACTGCAAAAAAAAAAAAATAATAATAATAATAAAATAAAACTATCCATGTTAGCGTGTAACTCATGGCCTATCAGCAATGTGTTAACCTTGAATCTTTAGAGTCTTCTGGAACCTTTAGAATCACCTGAAATCTTTACAAATCACAAGGTTAAGCCAATTAAATCAGAATCTTGAGTAGGACCCAGGCAGACATCAATATTTTTTTACAGCTTCCTAGGTAATTTTAATGAAGGGACCAAGATTTATAACCACTGGGCTAACTTATTTTTATTTGATTTCATAATACTACTTTGATGACACATATAAACAATAAGTTTAATGTTAACTAAAATTAACTTGTATAACGATTTTAATATCACTTGTTGAGATTATTGAAAACAGAGTGTCCCTAAATCTGGACTATATATATTTCTATTGCAAAGACAACAGTCATCTAAATCAGAAAGAAGAAGAATTGAGACTTCTATGTAAAGAAAATAGTTGCTAGATTTCATCTTCAAAGCAACACTAAAACTAGTGCCAACTTTAAAACAGTTTATTTCTGGCTCAGCGCCTGTGGCTCAAGCGGCTAAGGCGTCAGCCACATACACCTAAGGTGGTCGGTTCAAATCCCCAGCCCAGACCCACCAAACAACCGTGTTGGCTGCAACCAAAAAAAAATGGCCGGGCGTTGTGGCAGGCGCCTGTAGTCCCAGCTACTTGGGAGGCTGAGGCAGGAGACTCGCTTGAGCCCAGGAATTGGAGGTTGCTGTGAGTGTGATGCCATGGCACTCTACCCAGGGAGACAGCTTGAGGCTCCATCTCAAAAAAAAAAAAAAAAACAGTTTATTTCTAAATCAAAATGTAGTTACTAAATAAAAAATTATCATTTAGGAAAATGTACCCTAATTTTCAGAGTCTGAATGAAATTAATGGAAGTTCTGAGATTAGCAACCAAAAAAAGAAATAGCTGGGGGAAATTATTTTATGTTGCATAGTAAAATTAAAAGGTCTTTATGCCTCTCAGCTAAATTAAACTTCTTTTAGTAGGAGGCTGTTAGACAGCTTAACTTTGTATTTAAGCTTTAAAAAAAACAAAATGTATTTTGCTTATGTCATTTTAACTAGTTGAGAAAAATGTAATACAGAAAGTAACACATAGTAGAACTGATCTAGTTTTAGTTCCATGATTCATAATTGTAGAAGCTTGACAGGCAAAAAGAAAAAAGAAAAGTCTATTATATTGAAGTAGTGGAAAAATAAGTTAGGACTTAAGAGGAAACAAGTTTGGTAAGCCACCTCCAGACTATATAATACACTTGTTTCATTCTGCCTCGTCTGTTTTGCTCTTTACAGATGGATAAGAATTAAGAAAAGAATATAAATTCCCTTTTTTTTCCAATTCTCTCTCAGCCATTGTTAACCAAGATAGTGGTGTATAAAGTAAGCAGAACAACTGAGTAAATAAATGTTATTGTTCCTTTTATTTTTTTAAGCTCCTAAATATTTTACTACTAAACAGTTAGAAACCAACACAAATTCTTTTTTTTTTAGTACTACTAACCTAATTTGGAAATGTAATAAATCTAAAGCTATGTCAATCTTAACTTTGCAATACGAAGGGTGAAAGACGACCAGAGTCTTGTCTTCTAAGTTTTCAACTCCAAATCTAGAGTTTAGTGCAACTTCCTAACAGTTGTGTGGTATTTGTGAAAAACAGATGGTGACCAAACAAGAATAAAAGCAAAGAGACCTTAGGACAACACCTCACTAGGTTTAGCAAGGTGGAGGCTGAAAAGGGAAAGAAAAGGATTCAGGGTATTTTTTGACACTAGCACCACAGGACCTGATAATGGGTTAGATGTGAGGGGATGAAGATGAGGACAAGGGAGAAAGATAGCTTCTAGGGTGGTGGTGTGTGTGTGTGTTGTGTCCGTCTGCTTCTAAATTTTTGACTTGAGCAATTGTTGAATATGCCATTGACTGAGGATGTGCTGCCTGGGGTTGAACTGGAAGAGGATTGGCAGGGGAAATAAAGAACTCTTGCTTTACTTGCTTATCACTGGCCTGGCCCGTAGGGCTTTTTTTTCTCTCTCTCTCTAAGGTAGATGGTAAAAAGGAGACCCAAGATCAAGCCTAAAACTCTTTGAAATATAGAAGGGAGTGAGGAGAGGAGAAGGCCCTAGGAGACTGAGAAAAGAGAGGCCAATAATATAGGAAAATAGGAGTGTGAAGTCACGGAAGCCAAGGAAAGAAAGCGATTCAAGAAGGAGGAACAGGATCAGGATGTGATTGTGCTTACTCATGACCCTGGTTAACATGAGATCACTAATGGAAAATTATGAGACATATCTGCACTGGTGACTGCACCTGTGAAGGAGCATGTGTGTGTACAGCTACCTTCACATGCTCAGTGCTCCCATCCCTCTCCCCACAAAATTTCTGTTTTCTGTCAGGAAAATGATGATGGGACGTTTCTTATTCCCCTTACTATATTTCTTTTTTCTTCTTTAAATAACATTGAGGGGGTCTTACAAAATTACAAAATTAATCCATGTTAATTGTAGGAAGCTTGGTAAATATAGAAATGCTCTAAAATAGAAGGAAAAAACTCAGAATTGTAATACTCAGAGGTAACATCTCTAATGTGTGCTATATATATATACATATATATTCTTAAATGGATACATATTACAAAATTGAGATCATAGTAAGCATACTTGTAATTTGCTCTTTTTTTCACTTAGAAATACAGCATTTACATTTTACATATCACTGCATATAATATTAATTGCAAATGATAACTATTAATACATGACTAAGCTATAATTAAGCAATTTAAGCAATCTATTATTTAAATTCAAGTTTTTCCTGAAGTTTTGCTATTATAAACATAAAATTGTGTACTAGTAAGGAACATAGCCTTTGGCACCTCAGACATCTGGCTTAAATACTGCTTCCAAAACTTACTGCTTGGGTGTATTTGAGAAATCATTAAAACAAATTTTTGAAGTTTCAGTTTCTGTATCTATAAAAATGATTACCCTAAGAGTCTCCATAATGAGGATTACAGACAAAGCACTTAGCCAGTACTGCAAAAGCAATTAGTACTTAATAAATATAAGCTGTTATTACAATAATTAAGGCATAACTATGATTTATGTACATCAGTTTATCTGCTTAGACGTCTATGTAGCAGCTAATCTGGTTAGCATAGGACAGCATTGGGACATCCATATAATCTTTTTGATTCAGCCACAAATTCCATTAGTTTCTTAGACCAAAAGAGGTTAACTTTTGACAACAGGTTTTCCTTAGCTTGCTAAGACCATTAGGATCATAAAGCAAAAGATTTAACTTTTTTTTTTTAAAGATTCAGATCTCTGATGCAATTTCTTCAAACCACATAAAAAGCAGTTATCTTTCAAAATACATCACAAAAGAATCTAGGACTAACACAACAAACTGGTAGAAACTCCTGCTCTGCCTGCTCAGCTCACACTGCTACCTACTTCCTCTCTGCCACTTTTCTGTAGATAGGGAAAGCAGAGAAGGCTCTGCAGAGTTCACTGGGCATCTAACAAGAAGATTCGAGTTAATGAATTCCATCCTGCCTGATGCACCACCCCCATTACCCTAGGCTGTCCTCTAGCGCTTCCCCAACTACTCATAGACTACAAACTACACTCAATTTATAATTTTATAAGGTCCTTTTGCTCCAGTATCAACAAATAATTATTCTGACTTCTTTTGTCGTGAACTGAGTTCTCACATATTGGTCACTTTTTTCTCACTGAAAATTCCTCAGGGCTCCTACTTGGATTCTAAAGTTTAGTTACCAAATGTTTTAGACAAAAACAGGAGCAGCCACTTTCCCTTCCCCACCCTATCCCCAAAAACAGATTGCTTTGTGGATTGTGAACTGTCACTGTGATCTCTTTCTGTTGGGTTTAGTGTACCACGGAAACTAGAGAAAGTACAGGTACTTTGCTTACACAGCCCTCTTTCTATTTACAAAATCCCACTGCAGAGTTTGCTAAGTTTTGTTTTCACTGCTGCACCTGTCGATCCAACTTTACCTATCAGCCAATGAAGGTATCTAAAGCCAGTTTTCTGATGGGGGAAGTGGGAGGGGTACCCATCAAACTGGTTTGACTGCCTAATAATGACTCTGGTTTTAGCTAAAAAGAAAAAAAGAGAGAGAGAGAAAGAAAAAGAAACACATAAAATAAATCAGTTCAGATTTTCCAAGGCTGAAATTGAATTTAGGGACTTTGAACAACTACTAATACTCTTTTCACTTATTAACTATTTTAGGACTGCCACAGAGACATAGCTTTAGACAACTGTGTTGTTCATACCAACACTACAGACTCTATTGTGCCCTCTTAGTTTGAAAGAGTTATGTCCTCAAGTACCTAACCAATTGTTTGGTCACTTTGACAATCAAGAAAATAAAAGTGTTCTGGTTTAAGGGAAAGTTACTGAGCCCAGAGGCATGTGAGTTTATTCACTTTTAAGTGCTAGCATTTAGGTTTCCTATTTAGTAGAAGCCAAAACAAATATACTTGAACATTCTGCCCCTTGTTCTCTAATGAATTCATTTCAAATGATGAAGAAAGTTTAATTATATTTAAGGTCAGTTTCCTATATTCTCATTTAATTCCTCTGAGCCTAACTTTTTTTAATCTGTAAAACAGGGCTAATAGTTCCTACCAAAGAGGATTGTTCTGAAGATCAAGTGAGGTAACAATTACCACTAGATATAGTCCTTTTAAAAAGACACCTTTAATATTTATAATATGTAGGTCACAACAAAAGTTTAAGACACTGTGTTATAATGAAACAACAAATCATGCAGGAAGAAAGACAATTTTCTTTAGGGATCACACAAACTTTATAACTTAGTATTTTTCTTTTCTTTTTTTTTTTCTTGAAGTGAACATAACCTCAAGATTTTATTGTCTTCATGATAAAACAAAATATATTTAGAACTGTATCACTGGTCCCCTTCTCTTCTTATCTCCTCCCAACTCAAAATGCTTGCATCTCTTCATAACTAGCATTCTCTTAGATCTGCAGTTGGGCTCCACACACTCAAGCCACAGCACAATCTTTTTTGTAGTTTTTACCTTTTTCCAGAAAACTGCCTTAGTCCACCCACCATAGCCACTCTTGTTCCTGTCATAACGCCACTTTCCCTGGGCATACAGAGAGAGAGTCCTTGCCCTTCGTGTACTGTGTCACTTTGTGAGGCTGGTGCTTGCCACACTTCTTACAGAAGGACCATTGACCATGTTTGCAGGAGCGTTATTGGCAACGAAAGCCTTAGTGTTTTTCTTAATCCACAGGGCATTGGTAATAAATCCTTCCTCTCCAGAAAAACATGAAAAATTCTTAACTTCAGCTTGGCGCCTGTGGCTCAAGTGGCTAGGGCACCGGCCACATACACCTAAGTTGGCAGGTTCGAATCCAGCCCGGGCCCGCCAAACAACACTGATGGCTGCAACCGAAAAATAGCCAGGCGTTGTGCCAGGTGCCTGTGGTCCCAGCTACTTGGGAGACTGAGGCAGGAGACTTGCTTGAGCCCAGGAGTTGGAGGTTGCTGTGAGCTTTGATGCCACGGCACTCTACCTGGGGTGACAGCCTGAGGCACTGTATAAAAAAAAAAAAAGAAAAATTCTTATCTTCAAGGCCACTTTTTTTTTTTTTAATGAGACAGAGTCTCAAGTTGTCACCCTAGGTAGAGTGCAATAGCGTCACAGCTCACAGCAACCTCAAACTCTTGGGCTTAAGCAATTTTTTTGCCTCAGCTTCTCAGTAGCTGGGACTTCAGGTACCTGCCACAATGCCCAGGAGTCTTTTCCCCCCTTCCAACATCTGGATGTTGTATACTTTCCAGAGACATATAATGTCTGTATATAGTATTCTTTCCATAGATGACATGAGTGTTGAAAGAAGAGAAGGCGAAATATAGAACCTGTTGTGGGATGCTGGCATGGATGTGGAGAGAAGGGAACACTTGTACACTGCTGGTGGGATTGCAACTAATACAGACTTTTTGGAGAGAAGTATGGAAAATCCTCAAAGATCTAAAAGGAGATCCTCCATTTGATCAAATTACTAGGCATCTACCCAGAAGAACAAAAAACATTTTGCCACTAAGACATTTGCATTAGAATGTTTATTGCAGTGCAATTTATAATTGCCAAGTCGTGGAAGCAACCTAAGTCCTCATCAACTCATGAATGGATCAACAAAGTATGCTTTATGTATACCATGGAATATTATTCAGTCGTTAAAAAAGATAGAGACTTTGCATCTTTTACATTTACCTTTTTTACTAAGAAGAAATACATTCTTCTTAGTGAAGTATCTCAAGAAGGGAAAAATAAATATCCAATGTACTCCATACTAATATGACATCAATATATAAACAATTACATGTTCCTAAGAACAATAAAACACTATCATAGTCCAGTTCAAGGGGCGGGGGGAGGGGGAGGATGTATGGCAGAAGAAGGGAGGGGATGAGGCGAGATCTCACCTAACGTGCACATTGTGAGGGTATATAACACGCCTCCTGGGTGAGGGGCTCTTCTACAAATGGAACTTTACCCTGGAAGTGAGAATAATGTAACCTAAATATTGTACCCTCATATTAATTTGAATTATGTTAAAATGAAAAAAAAAAACAGAATACAGGGTGGGGCCTGTGGCTCAAAGGAGTGAGGCACTGGTCCCATATACCAGAGGTAGTGGGTTCAAACCCAGCCCCAGCGAAAATTGCAAAACAACAACAACAACAGAATATAGATTGAAAAAAAGAAGAACCTATTGTGGGGCCTGTTTCCAATTTATACCCATATCCTGTTTATAACCGCATTCTGTTTTCTTTTTCTTTCTTTCTTTTTTTTTTTTTTTAGACAGAGCCTCAAGCTGTCCCCCTGGGTAGAGTGCCATGGCATCACAGGTCACAGCAACCCCCAACTCCTGGGTTCAAGCGATTCTCCTGCCTCTACCTCCCAAGTAGCTGGGACTACAGGCACCCACCACAATGCCTGGCTATTTTTTAGTTGCAGCTGTCATCGTTGTTTGGTGGACCCAGGCTGGATTCAAACCCGCCAGCTCAGGTATATGTGGCTGGTGCCTTAGCCACTTGAGCCACAGGTGCTGAGCCTGCTTTCTGTTTTTTGTCACTAGAAAAGAGACCAGAGGAGGGAGTATAGATGCCATCAAAATAAGTTAGAGAGAAAAGGGTTTTTTTTTTTTAATTGTTGAGGATTTATTGAGGGTACAAAGAACCAGGTTACACTGATTGCTTTTGTTAAATAAGGACTCTCCTGTATTTGTGTCCCGCCCCCAAAAGGTATACCACACTTCTTGACCCCCCCACCCCTTCCCTTTTTCCCTTTCTTAACACTCCCCATCCCCCACCTCCACTGCGTACTAGGATGTTAACTGTCCTCATATCAGAATTGAATACATAGGATTCTTATTTCTGCATTCTTGTGATGCTTTACTAAGAATAATGTGTTCTACATCCATCCAGGTTAATACAAAGGCTGTAAAATCTCCATCTTTTTTAATGGCTGAATAGTATTCCATGGTGTACATATACCACAGCTTGTTAATCCATTCCTGGGTTGATGGGCATTTAGGCTGTTTCCACATTTTGGTGATTATAAATTGAGCTGCAATAAACAGTTTAATGCAAGTGTCCTTGTGGTAAGAGAGTTTTTTTCTTCCAGGTAGATGCCCAGCAATGGGCTTGCAGGATCAAATGGGAGGTCTAGCTTGAGTTCTTTTAGGGTTCTCCATATTTCCTTCCAAAAAGGTTGTAATAGTTTGCAGTCCCACCAACAGTGTAAGGGTGTTCCCTTCTCTCCACATCCACACCAGCATCTGCAGTTTTGGGACTTTGTGATGTGGGCCATTCTCAATGGGGTGAGATGATATCTCAGGGTGGTTTTGATGTGCATTTCTCCAATAATTAGGGATGATGAGCATTTTTCATATGGGAAGATTCACCCTGAGCACAGTGACTCATGTGTGTAATCCAAGCACTCTGGGAGGCCAAGGTGAGTGGATTGCTTGAGCTTAGGAGTTTGAGACCAGCCTGTGAAAGATTAAGAACCAGTTTTTTAAAAAAAATACCATAGTGTTGTGGTAGGCACCTGTAGTCCCAGCTACACAGGAGGCTGAGGCAAGAGGATTGCTTAACACCAAGAGTTTGAGGTTGCTGTGAGCTAGGTATGACACCATAGCACTCTACTGAGGGCAACAAAGTAACATGACTTGGTCTCAAAAAAAAAAAAAAAAAAGAAAGAAAGAAAGAAAGAAAAAAGGAAAATTCAAGTGTTGAATGTTTCCAATAGACAAGGAAGGATGAAAGCTGATAAAAGGTCATTGGTCTTTCTGGTGATTACAGGTAACCTTCAAGAGAACTTCTCAGGTAAGTGATAAGGAAAAGCCAAGATTGCTGAAGGCTTACATGTAAGTAGGGGCTGACAAATGGCTGGAACAGAGTATAGCCCCTAATTCTAGGATATGCAGTTCCTTCATGGGTGAGCCCCAATCTCGCATAACACATCAGTACTCTCCACACTTCTGTGTTGCAGCCAGGTCAGCCATATCACAGCTTCATCTTCACACATGAGATCCCATCTCCAGTTTCGTTCTTGCTCTTCCTATAAGACCTAAAAGTCCAGTGTCAACTGTTCTGAAATTCTGAACTCTTTTCCAAATTACTACAGTTGCCCTGAAGCCAGTAACATATAAGCTGTAACTTTCTTGTGGTACTTAACACATTCAGCCTGCTTTAAAGGTAGGTAAATGTATGGTTCTCCTTCTTAGTCTGTAAGAGATAAGCAAATTTTAACAAACACTAAAACCATGGCTCGGCGCCTGTGGCTCAAGCGGCTAAGGCGCCAGCCACATACATCTAAGGTGGCGGGTTCGAGTCCCCAGCCCGGGCCCGCCAAACAACAATGATGGCTGCAACCAAAAATGGCCGGGTGTTGTGGAGGGCACCTGTGGTCCCAGCTACTTGGGAGGCTGAGGCAGGAGACTCGCTTGAGCCCAGGAGTTGTAGGTTGCTGTGAGCGTGATGCCATGGCACTCTACCCAGGGGAATAGCTTGAGGCTCCGTCTCAAAAAAAAAAAAAAAAAGACAGTCTCAAGCATCAGCTCCTCAAGAAAGCCTTCCTTGCCTCCCTACTCCCAGGTGATCCAACTTCTGCTCTTTGATACTCATGAAGAACATGGCAC